>CAUJRU010001798.1:0-24054 GCA_963277665.1 Viscum album
GCATGTGATGAGGATCGCATGAAAATATTCTTATCAAATTCCCAAGATTCATCCAAAAAAATAACATGTCTAAATATCGGTTTTTTTTTTGTTTACGTTTTTAAAAAATTTTTTTTGCCAGAAAACGGTTCCGGCAAAACAAATTTTAAAACTGCACCTCAAAGGCGGCATCCGGGATGCCGCCTTTGCATTTCGGGGCAAGGCGGCATCTGCGATGCCGCCTTTGCGCTGCGGGTGAAAGGCGGCATCGCGGATGCCGCCTTTCTCTTAAAAATATATATTTTTATTTTTTAATTACATTTATTCATTATAATTTTTAATTACATTTATTCATTATAATTTTTAATTATTAATTAGTAATTATTAATAATTAAATATGTCATAATTAATTAGTTAATTAGTAATATTATCATTAATTATATAATAATTAATTATTAATATAATTATTACATATATAATAAATATTTAGTTAATTAGAAATACAATTAATAATTCTAACTAATTAATTAGTAATTATTAATTATTAATTAGCTAATTAGTAATATAAATATTTATTATAATTATTCATTATAATTAGTAATTAGTAATTAATAATTATTAATAAGTAATTAGTAATTATTAATTAGTAAATTAGTAATATAAATATTAATTATAGCTATTCATTAAATTATTAATTATTAATTATTACTCATTAATTATTACTTATATAATAAATAATTAGTTAATTATTAATATAACTATTAATTATATAATAATTAATTAGTTAATTAGTAATATAATTATAATCTTTCAAAGTCACGTACTTGAAACATTTTTAAGTTTCAAGTAGGCGGTTTTGAAAGCTTATAAATTATTTTTCATTAACATTTTTTTGTAAATTGCTTTTGTTTTAAACTATTTTTTATATGTTTAATCCATGTTTTAAGTTTCATTTATGTTGGTCTTATAGTTTATCTTTTATTGTATTTCAAAGTGACGTACTTGAAAAATTTTAAGTTTCAAGTATGCGGTTTTGAAAGCTTATAAATTTCTTTTCATCAACTTTTTTTTGGAAATTTCTTTTGTTTTCAACTATTTATTATATGTTTAATCAATGTTTAAAGTTTCAATTATATTCGTTTTATAGTTTATATTTTACAGTCTTTCAAAGTCACGTACTTGAAACATTTTTAAGTTTCAAGTAGGCGGTTTTGAAAGCTTATAAATTATTTTTCATTAACATTTTTTTGTAAATTGCTTTTGTTTTAAACTATTTTTTATATGTTTAATCCATGTTTTAAGTTTCATTTATATTGGTCTTCTATTTTATGTTTTATGGTCTTTCAAAGTCACGTACTTGAAAAATTTTAAGTTTCAAGTATGCGGTTTTGAAAGCTTATAAATTTCTTTTCATCAACTTTTTTTTGGAAATTTCTTTTGTTTTCAACTATTTATTATATGTTTAATCAATGTTTAAAGTTTCAATTATATTCGTTTTATAGTTTATATTTTACAGTCTTTCAAAGTCACGTACTTGAAACATTTTTAAGTTTCAAGTAGGCGGTTTTGAAAGCTTATAAATTATTTTTCATTAACATTTTTTTGTAAATTGCTTTTGTTTTAAACTATTTTTTATATGTTTAATCCATGTTTTAAGTTTCATTTATATTGGTCTTCTATTTTATGTTTTATGGTCTTTCAAAGTCACGTACTTGAAAAATTTTAAGTTTCAAGTATGCGGTTTTGAAAGCTTATAAATTTCTTTTCATCAACTTTTTTTTGGAAATTTCTTTTGTTTTCAACTATTTATTATATGTTTAATCAATGTTTAAAGTTTCAATTATATTCGTTTTATAGTTTATATTTTACAGTCTTTCAAAGTCACGTACTTGAAACATTTTTAAGTTTCAAGTAGGCGGTTTTGAAAGCTTATAAATTATTTTTCATTAACATTTTTTTGTAAATTGCTTTTGTTTTAAACTATTTTTTATATGTTTAATCCATGTTTTAAGTTTCATTTATATTGGTCTTCTATTTTATGTTTTATGGTCTTTCAAAGTCACGTACTTGAAACAGAATCCCACATCGGAAATGCAGAATCTACTGCACAGTAAAGATAGAACCTGAATTCCACATCGAAAATGCAGAATGATTTTCAGGGCAAACCCTCTTATAATGAATAATTATAATAAATATTTATATTACTGGTTAACTAATTAATAATTACTAATTACTAATTAATTAGTTATAATTATTAATTATATTTCTAATTAACTAAGTATTTATTATATATGTAATAATTAAGTATTATATAATTGATAATTTTATTACTAATTAACTAATTAGTTATTATATAATTAACGATTAATAAACACTAATTACCAAATTACAAATTATATACTAATTAATTAGTTATTTCATAATATAAATATTAATTATATACTAATTAAATAGTTAATTAGTAATAGAATTATTAATTATATAATCTGTAATTAGGTAATTAGTAATTATTAATGTTTTATTATTATGTTCGTATGGTTATATAAATATATATAAATAAAACCTAATTTACCCCCTCCTGAGATTCCACTCTGACCAACAAGTAAAAATAGTATTTTGATTTCAGTACACATAAAACATGTAAACAATAATGTACAATCAATGCATATGTCTGTGGCGAGGAGATTCTGTCCCACATGGTGGTCTGCGAATAGGACGTCCGCGTCGAGTGCGCAGTGGAGTCTGATGACCTGGAGAAGGCTGATCCTCGGGCACTGAAACGTCGACTGTCGCATCCTCCATCTGTGTGTCAGTTGGAGGAGCTGTCAACTGCATCTCGTACTGCCATCCAGATCCTTCTCCCACTAGGGTGGTAGAAGGACCTGCCTCCATCGCAGAGGGGAACGAAGCCTGTGATGGAGCTATACCCCAAGACGACGACGGCTCTAGAATCCAAGGCTGGGAAGGATCTGGAACCCAAGATGGAGAGAACTGCGGATATCCTGTCAGGAAAGACGGATCCCATGCCACCTGAGGCACATCCTGAATAGGATGATCCTGGACTACTAGAGGCCCGACCTCTGCCTGTGGAACAGGCGATGCCTCACGTGCAGCACGACGCTGTCTACGTCGCCGTGGTCGTGGCTCCTCAGCACCAGCAGCAGCTGGAGGATGTTCCTCTGGGGCAGGAACCTCCTGTCTCCGAGCCAGACGCGTGAAGATGCTCTCGGAAAGCGCATGAAAAGATGCCCTCGCCTCCAGCACTGTAGCATGGACGGCTGCCCGGCTAAAGACCCCCTCTTCCTCTGCATCGCTCATGCGAACAAGCTGCTCTGTGTGACTTCCCTGTAAATAGATTCAAATGGAATTAGAAAATAATTCAATAAACAAAGTAATAGGAATTTATTAACTTACCATCCTCTGCATCTCTATGCCAGCTTGGGTAAGATACAGTATAGATTTTAGTCTATACCAGGGCGCATAGTCAACCTGCTCTGAAAGAGAGAATCGATTTGTAGGAACACCTTGAATACGTAACTCTGCACGTCTGTGCCAGCAGTCGATAAAACTCGCATGTACTTGGGACCAGTCATCATCCTGCCTCCCTGTCAGCTTCATCCCACGAAGCTTGTCTGTCTGTCTAGATGGTAATGGAATCGGCTGAGTACGAAAAAATTGGCGCATGACCCTGTCAGGCTGCTGCCACTCAATAATATGAAAGTGAATGAGGGGCACTACAGCCATAGCATCCTCAAGACCAACAGTGCAGTATGCTGGCAACTGGTCCATAATACTCCAGTATGGAAGCCATGAAATCTGAAATGACAAGTGATTTTGTCAAAAAAACACCCAACTAAAAACCAAAATTGATGTTATTATTAAAAATGTTAGACAGTGATAGATTGTATATACATACCTGATCAGGTAAGAGACAGTCCAACTGTAGCCGATATACGCCCAAATGCTGTCTCGGAACCACGTCGAAATTGTGTCGCTGACACCACCTGTAAAATACAACGATAATGACAAATAATGAGAAATTATAGTCAATAACTCATAGTAGAATAAAAAACTAATAGAAATGACTTATCATACCAGCGTCCACGCGGAGCGTCATGCAGCACCTCCATCTCGACCGGTGGACCAGCAAGGTCAGGGCGGAATGATGGGATGCGCTCCCATGCCCACATCTGAATAAGGATGAAGCATCCTCCAAGACCTGTACGGTCCCTATGGGATAGTCTGCATAATGATCTGTACGTGTATGCCAAGCAGGCTGATCCCCAACTGTACGTCCCAGCCCGATCAAAGTCCTCTAGTAGGGGTAGATACATCATATGCACGTGCATCCCCGAGTGATCAGTACACATGGTCCCACCAATGAGTCGTAAGATATATGCACGGGCGTAACGCATGACGGTCTGCTCATCATCATCATCCTGTAAATGTGGAATCTGCGACTCCAACCAACGCATAGATATGGACGATCCATCTGTAGCCCTACGGTCGGACAAAATATCAACGCCTAACAAGCGTTGAGCAAGGTCTGGCCAAGCTGCACGAGTGGGTCCAATAACGGGTCTCCCCTGGATAGGAAGACCGAGAAGAACTGCGACATCCTCGAGGGTGATGGTCATCTCCCCCTCAGGCAAGTGGAATGTGTGTGTCTCTGGTCTCCATCTCTCAACGAGGGCAGCAAGTAGGTAATGATCTACAAATGTGAAATCTGATACGGCAAGGCCATAGAAGCCAGCACGGCGCAAGTAAGGTCTAATGGCATGTGGAGGCTCCATGTGATGAAAATGGTGCGCTCGACGCACCTTCACAGATCGATCTGGATGACCCTCTAACACGGCCTGCGAAATATGGGTAGGCTGCTGAGTGAGTAGTATGGTATCATCCATCTGCATATAAACAAAGAAAATGAGTCGTAAGTGTAAAATGTAAATATAACATTAATGGGTTAACTGACATACACATTTCAATATGGGTTAAGTGTTCCGCTTTCGGAGTTTTGAAATAAATTCTATTATTTCATATTCAAAGTTATTTCTTGAAAGCATGAATATTAATATGAAATAAGTTATGTTATCTAAAATATTGAGTCTTGAATTTGGTTACACATATTTTCGGGGAGCTTTGTGATTAACTACTTATGGATTGGATTAAGATAAACCATGTCAATTAGTGATGATGTTTTTAGAATTTATCTATTTGTATGTATTCAATATCTTATGCTAATTATTATGATACTATAAATTTGTTATAGAACAGTTTTCTAAAATATCCTGCATGTTTAGATTGAGGTTTAGGTTGGAGGGTTTAGGGTTAAAATATTTAATATTAACGTCCGGGAAACATGTTAATGGGTTAACTGACATACACATTTCAATATGGGTTAAGTGTTCCGCTTTCGGGGTTTTGAAATAAAATCTATTATTTCATATTCAAAGTTATTTCTTGAAAGCATGAATATTAATATGAAATAAGTTATGTTATCTAAAATATTGAGTCTTGAATTTGGTTACACATATTTTGGGGGAGCTTTGTGATTAACTACTTATGGATTGGATTAAGATAAACCATGTCAATTAGTGATGATGTTTTTAGAATTTATCTATTTGTATGTATTCAATATCTTATGCTAATTATTATGATACTATAAATTTGTTATAGAACAGTTTTCTAAAATATCCTGCATGTTTAGATTGAGGTTTAGGTTGGAGGTTTTAGGGTTAAAATATTTAATATTAACGTCCGGGAAACATGTTAATGGGTTAACTGACATACACATTTCAATATGGGTTAAGTGTTCCGCTTTCGAAGTTTTGAAATAAATTCTATTATTTCATATTCAAAGTTATTTCTTGAAAGCATGAATATTAATATGAAATAAGTTATGTTATCTAAAATATTGAGTCTTGAATTTGGTTACACATATTTTCGGGGAGCTTTGTGATTAACTACTTATGGATTGGATTAAGATAAACCATGTCAATTAGTAATGATGTTTTTAGAATTTATCTAATTGTATGTATTCAATATCTTATGCTAATTATTATGATACTATAAATTTGTTATAGAACAGTTTTCTAAAATATCCTGCATGTTTAGATTGGAGTTTAGGTTGGAGGGTTTAGGGTTAAATTTTTTAATATTAACGTCTGGGAAACATGTTAATGGGTTAACTGACATACACATTTCAATATGGGTTAAGTGTTCCGCTTTCGGAGTTTTGAAATAAATTCTATTATTTCATATTCAAAGTTATTTCTTGAAAGCATGAATATTAATATGAAATAAGTTATGTTATCTAAAATATTGAGTCTTGAATTTGGTTACACATATTTTCGGGGAGCTTTGTGATTAACTACTTATGGATTGGATTAAGATAAACCATGTCAATTAGTAATGATGTTTTTATAATTTATCTAATTGTATGTATTCAATATCTTATGCTAATTATTATGATACTATAAATTTGTTATAGAACAGTTTTCTAAAAAAGAGATAACAACATTTAGTTTACAATATGGGAATGTCACAATGAAGACAATACATCATTATGAATGAGACTGTGAAGTCGACCCAACAACGTTAGGGCATCGCTTCCGGTTATGACCTTCTTTATGACATATTGTGCATCGCAAACTCTGCCCTTGTTCTTTAGGCCAGTCCATCTCATTACGCATCTTACTCACCTTTGGTCTCCCACGAGGACGTAACCGATTCATGTCAGGTATCACTATCGGCTGGCCTTCAGGCATTGGGAAATAACGATACTCCCCAATAGGTGTCCATGGTGCAGCATAACAGTTGGCAATGATATCCATCTGGTACACTGGATCAACATATGCTTCCCATGAGATGTTCACAGAGGCACATGCTGCGATGACGTGTGTACATGGAAACCGTAAGGCCTGAAATTTTCCACATTGACATTGCCTTGTTTCCAGTAATACCACCATTTTTTCACCGACGTGATTTGTGATGGGGTCTGAACGCTCTTGAACTTCAAATCGGGAGTCTTCTCTTCGAAATAGACATACGTGATAACCAGAAGCTTCTTCAATATTTTTTTCAATCTCTCGTTGAAAGTGTATTCCATATCTTATCCCTTGATGTATTCTGTCTGATGCTAGTTTTTGTCTATCCACAAAGTACTTCACGCATCGATATAATGTCTCCTGAACTAATGCGGTTATAGGTAGCTTGCGAAGTCCTTTGAAGATACCATTGATGCACTCCACAATGTTTGTCGTCATGTGTCCGTACCTCTTTCCCCCATCGTATGCCAATGTCCATTTCTCTTTTGGAATCCGCATCATATAATCATAAACTTCTTGATTAGCCTGACGAATTTGTTCAGAACGTTCTTCAAATCGTCGTTGGTCCGACTCATATGCTACAAAACGTAGATGATATTTCACGTAAATTGATTTTATATTTATATTGAAACAGTAAAACAGAATGAATAAAATACGTACCAAGCCTCGTGATTGCCTTCTTCATCGGTTCGTTGTGGAATTTCTTATGTACATTGCTAGCAATGTGTCTAATGCAGAACCGATGATGTGCATTTGGGTATCTCCATGTATCAGGATCTGCATTGATTGCCTCATTAATTGCTCGATGACGATCAGATATCAAACAAACTCCCTGAATGTTGGTGAAATGGTTGCTGATACATGCCAGAAACCAACTCCATGATTCATAGTTTTCTTTCTCTACAATGGCAAAGGCAAGCGGAAGAGGTGAACGGTTTCCATCTTGGGTTGCCGCAATCAACAATACGCCCTTGTATTTTCCATACAGAAATGTTCCATCAATCTGAATAAATTGTTTGCAAAAACGAAATGCAGAGATACAAGGAAGGAATGCCCAGAACAACCGATGAAATTGAACACGAGATGGATCAAGTCGATTATCAGGAGACACATGTTCGTTTGTATCCAGATGGAAGACAACTTGGTTATGATGCCTCAGTATGGCTAGCAATTGCGGCAATACTCGATATGAGTCATCCCAATCACCATATACCTTCACAATTGCCTTCTGTTTCGCCATCCATGCCTTATTATAGGAAATCTTATAACCGAATGTCTGTAGAATCCTCTCTTGCACAAGGGATATTGGAACATCTTGGCATGTCCTAATCATCTCAACAACAATAGATGACACAAATTCTGCATCCAATGAAGTATGATCTTGTGTGAGACTTGGCTGAACGCAACTATGAGCCGCCTCAATCCTTGAGATTCTCCAACCTCCAAAGGTAATGTCTGGAATAGCCCTTAAGCGAAATCTACAATCATCCCCATACTTCACGCACCGTATAACATATTTACTACGGCATGATTCGTGAACTACATAGTTGAAGTTTCTCTCAATATGAAATCTCTTTAACGTGCTTTTTAAGGCATCTTTACTGGGAAAATTCCTTCCAATATATAAGGTTTTGTCCACCTCACTAAACCTATCTGGTACAACTCCAGGGAACTCAGTTGCCGGTGTGAGAACAGTATTATCGAATTCAGGCACACGTGTCATTGCTTCTGACCAAGATGAAAATAATGGTGGATGATTTATTGACCGAGGTTGATGTACAACAACTGCATTTCTCAAAACCTCCTCTCTATCTTTTGTTGGTCCCTCCTCATCAGCACTGTTGTCGCCATCCGATCCATCATTACGAAACTCCTCATCAGAAGTCGGATTGACATGTATATCCGGAAGATCATTTAGGTTGTCCTCTTCTGCTGCATCATTTGGAATAGGCTCAATGTCATGAGGTAGACTGTCTTCAACCACTCTTGTATTTCTACGTCTTTGTACAAGTGGACGTTGTTGTTGTACAGTAGCAACAACAACGTATAACTCCATCATGGTACCATCTAACCGTTGAGAAAATAAATTAACTGCTTGGACCCACTGCGCATCAGCAACCAATGGACAAGCTATATGCCACATTGTTGTTGGAAATTGCAAATGTCTATAGCTCATAGACATTATCTCTTGATCGGGTCCCAAATTTAAGGAAACATGAATTCTCTCTTGAAGGTCACTTATGGTAACACAATCCACTGTACTAACCACCGTAATTGGTTGTGTACTGTAAGAAGCTCCTTGCTCAGTTTGAATAATCTCCCCATAACAGTACACACAGGCATACATGGCTCTCTACGTCAAAAATGTGTTCTTTCATCAAAATTATGATAGTGTAACAAAATATTAACAATTATGTTTGACGATATGATGTTTATTATAATGTAATTTTATTGCGCCTTTCTATACCATAAACTATGCTACTGATGTTTCACCATATGATATTTATTAGAATGTAATTTTAGAGCGCCTTTTTATTTAGTTTGTTTGTTCTTCTTCATTTCACTTTATATGTTCATTAGTATCGTTAGTTAATCATTATATGAATTCATGTTTTAATCCTATGTTATTTATTAATTATTCTAAAATTAACTAATAATAACTAATCGTTAATTATTCTATTATTCTATAATTAACTAATAATAACTTTAATTTGTTAATTCTTATGTCCTTATTTGATTCTATAACATTATACTTATCATTTATCATTGATAAATATACAGATCATTAGTATCGTTAGCTAATCATTATATGAATTCATGTTTTAATCATATGTTATTTATTAATTATTCTAAAATTAACTAATAACAACTAATCATTAATTATTCTATTATTTTATAATTAACTAATAATAACTTTAATTTGTTAATTCTTATATCCTTATTTCATTCTATAAAATTATATATATCATTTATCATTGATATATATACTGATTTGCTTTTTCTTCTCTTAGAAATTTTAGTAGTTTATAAAGAAAATATGAATCATCTTAAGCATATTCCCCAGGAGTGTCAAACCAGGATGCAGCAAGGCCCGTTATCGTGCACCAGTTCCCGTTCGAGTCTAGCTCGAAGCGGTGTTTTCGGGTTTTACCCCTATGTACATCTGTGCCAGAGCCACATCCACTTGTTTGTATCCAGACAGGAATTTAATTGCGTAGATAACCACATAATCTTTAAGCTACCAAAATTTCTAAATACTTAATCTTAAGTTAATCTTAAGTTAATCTATACTACCTAACAGTAATTATTTAAAACTATATATAACTAATTACAAAAACTAAATAACCAAATATTAAGAACTACCTAAACTGCTTAACAAATGAAAGATTTAAAACTAAACAAAATTAAATTAATTAAATAAAAACATTAAATTAAATAAAGAAACATACCTCTAAATGAAGCTTCGTAAAAGCTCGCACAGCAAAAAAAAAATTTAGAGAGAGAGAGAGCAAATTGGAGAGAGAGGTTGCAATGAAGAAGTGAGGAGAGGGGGGGGGGGGGGGTGGCCGCCCTTTTATAGGGACTTCAGGCAAAGGCGGCATCGCGGAAGCCGCCTTTCGCCTCTGCGTATGGCCAAAGGCGGCTTCGGCGATGCCGCCTTTCGCCTTACCCTGAGCCGAAAGGCGGCCTCCTCCCGGCCGCCTTTGCCATGTCATCGATCCGGGCCAAAGGCGGCGCGGGGGAGCAAAGGCGGCATCGCAGATGCCGCCTTTGTAGCGTATTTTTAAATTTTTTTTTGACCTATGCCGTTTTTCAGAAATTTTTTTTCAGAAAAACGTAAAAAAAAAAAATCCCTAAATATCCTCCTAAAACTACATTTTTAGTTCGGCTAAATCATATAAATCAGCCAAATTAAGTTTCATGATTTATACGATCGTGTTCAGATCATTATTTCAACCCCATAAAAATCATAACAGCCTCGGGTTATAGTGATGATGATTTAACATTCTTCTCCAGTGAGACATTGGTGGCGTTGAGTGGCAGAGGGAGGAAGATGATGGGACTGGGTGATACATAGGCCATGGAATATCAGACGAATTTTATTAAAATAGCAGTTCATGGAATTAGATGAGCGGACATGATTGTTCCTTTTCTTAAAAAACTTGTCCCACATCGAAATGCCTTGCAATTTCTCTGTGCTTTATAAATCAAGTGCTATGGGATACATTCAGAATTCTTCTCTCCGCCTCTCAATATGAACCCATTACCGATTCTTCGGGTATGCTCTGCGCCCTTTCCTTTGCAGACCCTTGCCCCAAACTTTGTAAGGGATCGCTACTGCGCTCCTTTGGGTTTGGTCTACCTAGAGTTCTGCTGCATATGACTTCATTTTAGGCTAGCTAGTTGGCTTGGTTTGCTGCCCAATTTCTTAATTAAACCACATTAAAATATTCATTTTAGGCTAGCTAGTTGGCTTGGTTTGATGCCCAATTTTTTAATTAAACCACATTAAAATATTCAATATGAAATGCATGACCGTCTTAGAACTCCAAGACCATTCACATTTTCTCTTCAAAAAATAATCATTCATCTTCTATTATTTTTGGAATATGAATTCCAAAATACTTCTTCATCCTCAAATAGATGGTATATCAACCATATTTACTATTGTAAACAATGTATCACATTTTATACATGTATTTTGAACTTAGAACTTGTTCAACAATCATCCAATTTTCCAACATGAATAATTGCTCAAGCGTGACATCCAATGCTATAAATCCATTACAATTCTCCAAGAATCACCATGAAACTCAAAGTCTTCAAACCATTGACATGGTTATTCAAATTATAATACTTGAGAACTTCTTACAAGCTCCATTAACTTTGTATATGCTTCATCATATTGACATCAATGCTCATTTGACAGCAAATACAATCCATACACAAAGAGGGCTCTTCATAAACACCTCTCACCAATATGACTAGATCCTCTTCATGATCCTTACATTACTAATCCATATGTAAAATTATAAACATAATGTTACATCTAGTTTCATGTCCCTGAAGTTAGTCATCGAACACGTGTTGCTGAAGACTCCACTCCATATTAGCCACTAGCTCCACTTTCCACCTGCTGACCCTTTGCTATAAATATATACACCTCCATGGCTCACTCCAACACCCAAAAATAAGATAGAATGTATAATGGAACAATAAAAACTTGAATATCTTAGTGAATACCTCACTTGAAAGTACCCATCATGGATCATGTTAGGGGAATAACACATGAGGTCAGTGAACCTTGATATATACTTAGTCACACACATGACCCCATTGTGTAACTTAAGGATCTCCTGAATACACACCAAACACAAGTTTAATGATAAAGACTTCTCCTAGAAAAGATGATCGAACTCTATCCATGGAAACGTTTCCTCATCACATCTCTGAGTCACCAAGCTCTACTAATTATCTACTATACCATAGAGGAGACTGGCCATAAGTACCAATATCTAATCAGAAGGGGTCTGAATAAGATTGAATAACTAAACCATCAACTCAAGCCAGCCCTCTACCACCTAAGGATCAGGATCACCTCAAAACCTAGGTGGCCACTACTTATAGAACTCATAAAGTGCTCCTAGACTATGTGCATCATCATCTTTAACTACTGGAATGACCTGCTACTCAATATGAAGAAAAGAATCTCCCTATACTATAGGAGGTAGGTAAACTTGCTACTTAATGGGTGGAAGTAAAACTTTATATCTATTGGGGAAAACACCTCATGAACACACCACTAAACCAGGGCTTCATTAATAAGTTGATCTTCTAGCGATTCTGTCATAAAATCCTTAATGTCTAGCTGTGTGGGGGAATCCTACAATAGTTAAGATATAACATGGTCAAATGAGCATATATAGGGAGATAAATAAAGAAGGAAATAAAAACCAAAAACTATTCCTATATGATTCTTGTACTAATGTTCCCAACATATGAAATTTTGGTGAATCAAGTATACACGTGGGTTATAAGAGTTCCAGTGAATGGATTCATCAACCACCATACTAACACCAGGTTTCCTGGTCTGAGATGCAAACTTGAGACACTTTAACACTATATACCTAAATCCCACCCCAATACTCATAGTTATTTTACCTATAAAATCTATACTAGGATAACCTTTGCTCCAATACCACTATCAAATTACCTGAACCATTAGTTCTTTCCTAGATGGTGGTAATCCAAGAGTTCCACTCTAATCCCACTTCCAATTGGCCTGGGGATGGTGACTAGCATCAAGTAGGCATATCACCCATATATGAGAACTTAACCTAATGTACCCACACACACAAACACCTCTATACACACTAGAGTAATGCATAGTAATTAATAAATGAAATAATAAATGCATGAACAACCACTAATATTCCACAACAAAGTATGACAACATAACCAAAAAAGAAAATAGAAAGATAAAGGCCCAAAAAAAGGAAACAAGTCTAACCTATCAATTAGAAAGAAAACTAACCTAGAATGAACGATCTAGAGTTTGACCGCAATCTAGTTAACACAACCACCATTCACCACTACACACCACCCACAACTAGTCCACCTAGTACACCATCAAATTTCCTATAGTCTACATAATACATGAAACATGTGGGAAATCCCAGGAAGGGGTGAGTAAATACATACCCTACAGGACACCCCAAAATCACCAATGATATAAATCATCAAGAAATATATTTATCTCTAATACAAAAATACAATAAATAAATAATAACCTTGATATTCTCATAGGAGTCACTCAAGTCACATAGTATGATCTCAATCTTCAAATCCAGTAAAAATAATTTCATAATCCTTCCAACATCTCTATGTAAAGAAAACTATCAACCCACATAAATTCTTATTATCTATAACATAGGACCCCATTCCCATATATATGAGAGGAAATACCTACTCCAGTAGTGGATCCAAGGCTCATGTGATATCCTTACATAGGCAGAAATACTAAATCCATGGATAGAGGATCCCAAGCCTATGTAAGTGAGCAGAAATACCAACTCTATCTAATCTTCAGGTAGATAATTACACCCCACGGGATAAAACTCAGCAAATGAGGGGAATCACCAACACTAGACCATGGATGGTGAGAGGAAAAAATTACCAAATGATTCTCTGGTTCATCAGGGAGGGTTGGCACTCTCTAAAAGTCCGAGAGATAATTCATGACCTCTATAATGCCATCATGCTTGATCATACCAACATCATCAAGAAACACGTCACTATATTCAAGAGCAAGGATAAAATCATGTTACTCATGGAATTATACTTATATATGACTACTCAATATTCCTATTACAATCTATGGAAAAGAACACAATGTTATTTAGGGGTACAAGACATATCAACCCAAGTCGACCTCCTAACCATGTACTTCCATTCAACATGGTGTGTGGACCAGTGTACACAATGTGTAGGCCACTTGGGTTCCCTAGATATGTAACTCCTATAAATTTTGAGATGACCATTTAGGGATACACAATGAGTAGTCTCATCCACATGACTATGTGATATTTTATTTGATGTATAAAACCTAGCGCCGTATCTCTTGAGTTACATGATCCGTGTTCTTATAAATTATATGTTGCGTAGATATGATTTTCTAAGATACTCAACTTCCTCCTGAAGCTTCTTTATTTCCACCATATATTCTATGAATCCCATTTATATTACCACAAACAATTTTGACTGAGATCATGTCACTATAGGAGGTCAGATTCCATCCACCCTTCATTGAAAAAATGAGCTCTTATTTCCACTTTTCAATGTTTGTGAACCTCACCTCAATAAAATTAGCTTCCATTAATCTATAAAATATTCCACCATCATCAAATATAATACTTCATTTCATATACCTTTATTTTGAATATACCATAATGATTCACAAAACCGTTATTCAATCATGAAATGAACTCAGTCCATGGGTATTTTCGAACCACCAGTCCAAATCAAATACCAGCAATAAATGTATGAATAATGGTGGGAGAAAGACAAGAAAAAAAATGGGATAAAATGGTGACCATGTACAATAGACCATCATATATGATCATTAAAATTGAAGAGACTAATAATAAACATAGGTTTTAAAGCCAAAATTTCATAAATCCTAAAATAACCTAAAACTTTAAATTGGCAGGGCCTTGAAAAATCCCGATCATGGATTAAATTTAAGTAAATTAATCAATTATTATATAAAATTAATAAATATAGGTAAAAATACAACTAAAAAAATAATTACCTTATAATTGGATTGATCACTGGGAAATAATAAAATTTCATCTTTTTTGTTGATGACATGGGTGATCTATGATGCATTCAAGATCGATCCTCAATCCTAAGCTCATATGCCAAAGTTCTCTGACATGAGATATTATATCTATAATACTTGTATATTATGTGTCTAACCCTAGAGGAGTAACTAATTATGGATAAAATAGATAGTTTATAGGGTTAATCAAATAATAAAACAATTAATTAATTAATTCACTATTTATTCTTCCCACAACTGTAAACTATCACGAAACCTAATGTGAACAAAACTTGTGCCATGTAAAGGGTAAAACACATGTTTTAGATTCAAAGGTTTTACCAATTTCCCCAAATTATACTTTATTCAGTTTTAAAATCATTATTTCAAAAATTATATTCATTCATGAGTTAATATATTTAATATTTTTAATATATTAATATTGGTGATGTACAATGCCAAAAACTCCATTCCAAATTCACGAATATCTTTGAAAATATTATTTAAAATATTCATATGTTCCAATAAAAAAACCAGATCTATTAAAGAATCAAAGTAATATAAGGGTTTTAATGGGTTGATTTACTAGAAAAACGAGTTATTGAGATGCCCTAGACCCATGCTTCCAGATCCAGTACTAAAAAAATTTCTTTTAAATACTGGTATTAATAAAAACTGAAGTGACCCAAACTTAAGATTCAATAATTACAACATCAAAAACAAATATTGAGGCACTTTTACACCTAATACCATTTTATTTTATAGTTTTAGAGAGTCAGGGTGAAACTTTAACTAACAAAACCATATCTTTCCCATCCAATGAGAATTTTTCCCACTATACTAAGGATTAATTATTTTATAATAATTATTCAACATATCCCAAAAAATTATACACACATCATACCCATATTGAAATATCATACATAATAATATTCTTTATAATATAGGGAAATGGGAAACATAAGTAGGGGGATCTCAAATGCTCAGTAAGGGGCAACTTACAATAGAATCTATCGTGGATTGAACATGGAATGAATAATATGGAAGGAATAAATAATAATATAATAATACCATATAACTGATAGTATGAGTATGTAGTGTAGCAACCCTCGATTTCCAAAAATTACATTACATAACTTTTTAGGAATACATAAACAATATACAAAAAGACGCGATAAGACCATACTAGTTTAGTGCCTTTGGAAACATGAAATCATAAACACTGGTACATAAATGAGCTACATTATCTCCCAATAGGTTCTCCTTGACTAGAACCCTTCTTAGACACATAAAACATAATACATATCTTTATAACCTGGGGAAGGAAACATAAAAAGGGGTGAGATCAAATGCTCAGTAAGGGTAAACAAGGGAGACTTGTAAGCGAAAAATGAACATTAGGGTATGTGAACATGATCATGAAAATATAAGATCATACCCTGCATATCAAAGATCATATACACGAATCATTACATAAAGCTTTGAATTTTATAAGACATGAATCAAAAGGAAGTAAAGGAAATAAGTCATGAAATCCTAACATAGGAGTAAGACATGGAACTGTGGAAACACATAAGCATATATTGATATCCATAGTATCCAAGGCATCAATATGAAGACCATTTTAGTGGACAAAGTCCTTTACTGAACCGGGTAACCCTCAGTCCATCCCTGTATTACCGAACCGAGTGACCCTCGTTCCAACCCTGTATTACTGAACTGATTAACCCTCATTCTAGCCCTATATTATTGAACCGAGTAACCCTCGTTATAGCCCTATTTTATCTCATGAGATATAAATCTTTACCTAATGCATTGGAGGGATATATAGCTCCAACCCATCACATAATAAAATCATACATACATGTTCCACAAGATCATAAATAACCATATCATAACCCATGAAATGAAATGGGTATCATAAACATGTAAACATATAGTAACTTGTGGAAAGTGATAGGTTTCATAATCATTTAATCATAAACATAACCTGTGAAAAAAAGCAGGTTTCAAAAGCATATAACCCGTGAAAGAGAAATGAGCTTCATAAACATCATGCCATCAAAATATAATCCATTTAGAGAAATAATATGAATGGAAACATTGAATAATTTCCCCATAAAGGCATGAGAAATACCAATGAATGTTATCTTATATGGGAAATAATTTTGAAAGGTATTTTAAAAAATTTTCTTGAGGAAAATATCCTTTCTTCTTTGAAAAATTATTTTTATAACATAAATCCTTTTTAAAACCATTTTATTTGAAAATAAAATTTAAGACTTATAAAGGAAGCTTTGAAAAAAATAAAACATTTTTAAAATCCTTTTTCCTTGAAAATTATCTTCAAGGATCTTTTGAATTTTTTTTAAAACATTTTTGAAAACATGGTTTTTGAATACAATAGATTTCTGACTGAAGAGAGAGATGATCATATTTCAATAAAAGCATTATATTAAGTACCAAAGAGTATAAATATGGTACTAAAAATGATGATATCTTGAATAAATAGAGTATAAGTAAACTCATGAATAATCTTGAGATATTTCATCAAAGGAAGCATAAACATAAACAATCTCGAAAAATGATAAGATTATTTCAATAAACTCTTATAACTTGGTTACATGGGATCATAATATCCATGTTAGTAAAGGAAATTAAATGAAGATTAATATATCATGAAAATAATGAGATTCATGATATAACATGTATAATGGAATTATATACACCTAGAAAAATATTTTAAGTGTATAACAAAACATGAGTCTCAAAGAAGGGAAATTGAGACAAAACTATTTTACCGATTTGGTAACTTTTGAAAGTTAAACCCCATGAAAGAAGGATCATAGAAAAGATATGTGAATACCCATAAATTTAGTTATATAATAAATATAATTAAATCATGTTCATTACATACACCACACAAAAGTAAATAGTGGTGAATATAACATGAATCTCATAGAAATTAAAAGTGACATGAAATTATCCTTACCTTGTTTTTGGACCCTCTCCGTACTCATACAAGATTTCTGTATAATAAATATAAGTTTATTATAAATATTTTACAGAGTTATATAATTATAAATAATAAAATATATTTTTTGATTATGACTTTATATTACCCATTGGTTAACAATCTTATGTTAAGTTTTCACTTCAGGTAATATTTTCTTTATTCTTCGCATGTGTATTAATTTTTTATATCATTAGTCCTTATACTTATATCATAATTACATAATGTATATCATGATATAAATACCATTTATATCTATTATATTTATATTATAATAATTTATAGAATAAATAAGTATGAAATGGAATACACCATTCATGGAGATGGTAAGTGGTACGTGCGCATGAATGTTGTTTTCTGTTTTTATTATCGTATTAAAAAAAGTATTTAATTGAAATATGTATATATATATATGTATTTATATATATATAATTATTTTATTAGTATTAATATATCATATATATCATATAATTTCATTAATCCCATCCTTAATACATTCTATGTGGTGTGTGAACAAATCAATCGCTTTGAGGGGGCTGTAGTCCACACTTCCTCAAACGAGATTATCGTATTAACACCAAATGGAAGGTAAAAATATGTGTGTTTAAAAAGGAATAAATAATATTAAAGAAATAATAAATTTAATATATTAAATATACAAATATATTTTCTATCATAATGGCCACCATGATTGGTGGTAAAGCAGAAATGAACTATCATTATTTCATGAGGCAATAGTTCACTATACACAAAAACAATATGCTCAACATCCATTAGATGGAGGTTTGTGTAATTGTAGGTCAGAACCTTTGAATAAAAAAATACTAGTATATGGAATATACTGGTGTTTTCATATAATAATTTAATAAAGATAGTCGATGGGGTGGAGAAAGAAAATAAAGTAAAGGAGTTTGAGAGAAGATGTTACCTCTAAATCGGGTAACTCCTTTTGGTTTGTGCCAAAAGGTTTCCTTGAGAGGGTTTCTACCCAAAGGGAGGATTAGAATTCAAAGGATAGATTTTTGGTAGGCTACTTGGTCTGATATTGCACAAACTTAAATTTTTTGAGAGGTGTGATAAATTGGTAGAGTGGTGGCCTTTTATAGGGAAGGAAAAGGACTCACATGGAATTTTTAGAAACAAATTAGGTGTGCACATGTTCTTACCTAAAAAATGTCTTAAAAAACCAACCAAACTCTAGAATGGAAGGTTTATGGAAGAAATATGGAATAAAAATGGGTGGTAGACAAGTTTCTAGGTCATTTGGGCCCTTAATTTTAAGGTTTAGTCTCTAATTAAGCTTAATTTGGCCCCAACCTCTATGATTAATTTTAATAACTTTTACTAATCATTTTGGTCAAAAATTAACATGGTATTATTCAAATATAAATATTATACTAGATAAAATGGTGTATGTCCAATTTTTGAAATCCCAATCAAAGAAACGTCAAAATTAAGATAAGTGCTAATCCCACAGATGGGACGAAAAAATAGGATTTTAAAGTAGAAAAAAGTTAAAAGTTTGTTAAGATTTTTTATTCAGTTTCAAAGTGAAGGTGATCCAAATAAATTTAATTGTATTATTAGATGTAATATTAATATAATTTTACCTTAAAAAATATTTATAATATCATATATCATTAATAATTAATTAGATAAAAGACAATTTTTAACTAAAAACAGTATTTTTCACTATTCATCAAAAAAATGAAGTTTCTCAGAAAAATACCAAAAATTATACCTAAGATAATTTCAACATTAGGAATTAAAAAATAAAGTTTATTTTATCAAATTAAATTTATAAATGTGTCTAAAATTAATTTCATTATTATAATTAGTTCATTCAAGAAAACAATGTTTTTAAAAATAAAAAAACTTTACCAAAAAATCACATCTTTTATTATCAATATGTTTTATTTATATAAAAAAATTATAAAAAATATTTGAAAATTATTTATTACTAAGTTTAATTTATAGGTTATAATTATCTTATTTAAATAATTAAAACAATAAAAAGAGATGTTTCGTAGAAACTTAGTGTTGCATGCATTGTACGCCAAGTCGATGTTTCATGTAACGTATGCCTGGTCAGTTCCTGTGAAAAGAATATTTGAATTAGTTCATTGCAAGATATAAATAAAAATTTAAATTTATTCAAAAAAATAGGTCCATAAAAACTTGAGGTGTTACGTTCTACCCCCCTTAAAATTAATTTCTCCCTCAAAATTTGTTACTCGAGTAAAAACAAGTGAGGATACTTTTGATTCATAATATCCTCAAGTTACCAAATAGCTTCCTATAACTTATTATTTCTCCACAAACTTTTACCAAGCGTGTGGTATTGTTTCATAGAACTTTCTTTGATCGGTCCAAAATTTTAATAGGTTTCTCCTCATAAGAAAGATCCTTCTCCAGCGGTATGACCTATGAGTTCAGTATGTGTGAAGGTTTAGGTATATAATTCCTTAGGAGAGATACATGGAACACATCATGTACTTGAGAGATATTTGGAGGAAGTGAAAAATGATAGGCTACCATCTCGATACAATCAATAATTTCAAAGGGCCCGATATACCTAGGTCTTAGTTTCCCTTTCTCCTTGAATCTCATAACTTTCTTCCTGGGTGAGATTTTTAAAAAACATTTTCACCAACTTCAAATTCTAGATCACACTGATGGTTATCAACATAACTTTTCTACCGGATTTGAGTTGCCTTGATATGCTACTGAATGGTTCTAGCCTTCTCGACAAATTCTTCAGCGATCTCAGGCCCTAATAGCTTTCTTTCTCCAACCTCATCCCATCACATTGGAGCTTTACATTTATTCCCATATAGGGATTAATAAGGTGCCATTTTAATGCTTTATGGAAGTATATTATTGTAATAAAACTCAATTAGAGGAAGGTGTTGATCCCAACCACCTTTGAAATCAATAGAACAAGATCTCAACATATCCTTTAGGGTTTGAATTGTTCTTTCAGACTGACCATCTGTTTGAGGATGATAAGCAGTGCTAAAACTCAATTATGTATCAAGTGATTTCTAAAGACTTCACCTGAACTTTGAGGTAAACCTCAGATATCGATCTGATATAATAGAATGTGGTATTCCACAAAACCTTACCACATCCTTAATATATATTTTGGAAAGATAATCAAGAGATAAATCTTCTATGATAGTAATGAAGTGTGAAGACTTAGTAAGGTGATCGACTACCATGCATATAACATTAAACCCTTTAGAGGTTTTGGGTATTCCAATGACAAAATCCATTGTGATGTTCTCCCATTTCCATTATGGTATGGGTAATGGATGAAACATCCCTTTAGACTTTTTTCTTTCTGCCTTAACTTGGTGGAATAACGAACAATGAGATACAAACTCCATGATATCTCTCTCCATGCCATCCCACAAGAAGTATTCCTTCAAGTCCATATACATATTTATACTTCTAGGATGAATAGATAATGAAGAACTATGAGCTTCATCTAACAGCTACTTATACAAATTTGGTATTTAAGGAGCACATACACAGTTCATAAACCTTATCATTCCATCCCAATCAAGGTTAAACTTAGGAACATTTCTAACCTTCTTTTTCATCTCTTCATCTTCCTTCTGTGCCTCCTTAATATTCACTTGGATAGAAGGATGAACATTCATTTGAGAAAGATAAGGCTTTCCCCTTACTTCAGGATTTCTAGATCCATCCTTTGAAAATACAGAAATATTGGATCTTTTGTGATCCTCATCATGGATAAGCTAGCATGATCCTTCTAACTCAAAGCATCAACCACCTTGTTCGATTTACCAGGGTGGTAATGTATTGAGAATTCATAATACTTTATCAACTCTAAACATCTTCTCTAGTGCATGATCAACTCCTTCTGTATGAATATATATTTTAGACTTTTATTATCAATATATATATCACACTTTTCACTATAAAGATAATGCCTCCATATCTTTAATGCAAAGATTACCGCCGCTAACTCCAAATCATGAGTTGGGTAATTTTTCTCATGAATCTTCAACTGTCATGAGGCATAGGCTATAACCATGTTATTTTTCATAAGAAAACATCCTAATAAATTATTGGATGCATCTATATAGATTACAAACCCTTCTCCACTATAGGGTATTGTAAGCACAGGTTCACTGAACAACCTTCTCTTCAGTTCCTTGAAATTTTCCTCACATTTTTTTGTCTAAAAGAAATTAACACCCTTCTGATTTAACTTGGTCAAAGGATTATATAGTCATAAAAAATTCTCCACAAACTGTCAATAATATCCAGTTAAACCAAGAAATCTACAGATTTCAGTCACCATGGTTGGTCTAGGCCAACTTTCAATAGCCCTTTTCATTGATGTATCTACTTATATAACATATCTTGAGATTATGTGACCCAAAAAAGAAACCTTTTGTAGCAAAAATTTACATTTTGTAAAATTTTCATATAACTTCTCCTTTCTTAGGGTCTTCAGTACAATTCTCAAGTGATCTTCATGCTCTTCCTTAATCTTTGAATAGATAATAATATCATCTATAAAGACCACCACAAACATATCAAGGTAATCTCTAAAGACCTTATTCATTAAATCCATGAAGATAGCTGGGGAATTAGTAAGACCAAAAGGCATCACTATATATTCATAGTGACCATAACTTGTACGGAATGCCGTCTTGGGTATATACTCCTTCTTGACCCCCAATTGATGATATCCAGAATGAAGGTAAATCTTAGAAAAGTATTGAGCTATGCATAGTTGATCAAACAAGTCATCAATATGGGGAAGATGATAATTTTTATTGACTACTATCTTGTTCAAATCCCGATAATCAATACAGAGTCACATTGATCCATCTTTCTTCTTCACAAACAGAACTGCTGCACCCCAAGGTTAAACACATGTCCAAATGAATCCATTATCAAGGTTTTATTTGAGTTTCTTCTTCAATTCCTATAACTCAATCAGGGCCATTCTATAAGGAGTATTTTAAATTGGTGTGAAACTAGGTACAAGTTCTATTGAGAAATCTACTTCACGTTTTGGTGGAAGACTAGGAAACTCTTTTGGAAAGACATCCACAAAATCCCGAATATTAGGCATATCATCGATGCCGATATTATCCCCAAACATTTGAGATAAACAAACCTTTTTAATGGGAATTAAGACCCATAAAATGGATGTAATCTCCATATGAAGTTCAGACTTATCGTCACATTGATGGATGATCATAGGAGGGTTTCAAATATCGAACATAACTTTCCTTCCTTGATAATTGATGTGGGATTTATGCAAAGAAATCCAATATGTAAGAACCTGGTTCTTATTTTTAGGTACACACCTTTAATTTTTGGTTTATACTTACGGAAAATGAATAAAAGAGGTTAAATACTAGATCTACATTTATATAGCTATACTTGGTGGTTACATGCCATGTATTCTCAAGTACACATCATGTAATCAAGTTAGCAAGTTGGTGCATGATGTGTAAGGGAAGTTGGCCACAAAATGAGCAGTAAAAGAACCTACACATCATTTGGTTTCTCTTACACATCATGTATTTTATAATTTTTTCTAAAATGAGCAGTAGACTCATTTTCTATCATTCTGGATATAGGAGGCACTAGGTTCATGAGACAGAAGCGCTGTAAGGGGATTTGGCTCCTGTTTGTCTGTCCGAACCCCAATTCTTTCACTGTCAGATGCGTTGGAACCCAATCAGTAAGCTCTCGATTCCTCTTGATCCATTCTTCATGATTTTTTATATCGAAAAAGTTATTAGAACTGGAGATTTTTACCTCTTTTTGGAGATCTAATTCATTCTAACTTGAATTAGAAGCGAATGCTGGATGAGGAGAGCCATACGACTATGAGGTAGGTGGTCATGTGACTTTCACTAATT
>CAUJRU010001798.1:24254-114104 GCA_963277665.1 Viscum album
AAGTATGAATTTGAATATTTTATTTTTAGTAAAATAATGATCATCTTCATAGTTTATTTTTAATATTTATTCTTAAATAACTGTGTAATGATTTCCATAATAATTATGTTTTTATATGATTCAACACTAATTATATTTTTTTAGATTTATATTTACAATCATGTCACATTATTTTATGGAATTCCAGAATTTTTAAAATTAATTATATTTTAAAAAATGTTACTTAATAGATATAAATTATGAAATTATTTTATGAATTCAAATGTAATTGTTATAAGGGTCAGAAAACTGTTATTGTAAAAAAATGTGTATTTTTTAATAAATTGGAATTTTTGATTTAAAGGAATAAATTATAATACTTAAAAACTATTTTGATAAAATAAATATTATATTTGAAAACATGATTTCAAAATTATGCAATATTTATTTTTTGATAATTTTTTAATATAGTCTATTTTATTGGGTCAAAATTAAATACAATATAAATATAGAATGTGTGTAGTGAAATCATAATGACCCAAATGTGAATTAATATTTTTAATAAAATTTACAATCATCCAATAATATATTTATTGTTAAATTTAATGTGTTTTTTGCAAATATGATTAATTTTATAAACCCTTAGTGAATCCTTCAAAACCTATATTATATTATAAGGTTCTAAAATCAATTAATTGAAAATAATATTCACTTCCACATCACCAATGGTATTATTATCATTATATCGGCTCTTAAACTTTTAGAATAATGAAAACCACTTCATTTTTTCAATAACCTTTCAAAAAAACATTTTTTTTGTGATTTTGATTATTTTTTCATATACTATTCAAATAATATGTTTGTAAATTAATAATGAATTATTCTATCTTATATAAATCCACAAAACCTCTCATTTAACTTCACTAAAAAACATGTAGCATGACATTTCTCTTACCTGACCTCTTTAGATCCCACCAACGGTGTCCCAAATTACATTGGAAGATCATCCCAAGCTTTTGTAAACACCATATCAAAGTAAGGGCTCATCTCTTTATCGTATTTATTCAATAATCTCGTTTATGTTATACCTTCTTTCCATTTTTTCATCCTACGATATGTTCTATCACTTCTGTCTTAATCAATTTATGATTTCCACGTTCCAATATACTCCTTTAACTCTCATTAACCCCTCAAAAAAACCCTTATATATTCCTATTATGATACAAAAATTGTCTTTTCATTTTCAATGAAAAAAATAGAGTGATTACACATTCCCATTTCCACTCAATGGTATTCACCTAGATGTACCTATAATTAATTTATAATAGAATTCTATGTATGTACCACACACCCGTTAGTCATTGTATTTAATGTGATGAAATATGTACTTATTTTGAATGATCAATGTGACACACATTAGAAAGTTTATATTATGATGGGTTCACCCATATAGAACTCCAAATAATTGGGTAATCCATAATTATCATAATAAATCATGTATGGTATTAGGGAGTAAATGTAATCTGTTTGGGAATTTTTAACCTTGTTATAATGTCTTGGTGGTTAGGCTTGACCTATGTTTCTTATGTCATATTTAATATTCTCACCACATTCCTAAGTTTCCTTTTTTCTATCATCATATATCATGTTTTGATGTCCATGTTTATGATTATCAACTATTTTATACCCCTTTAATATTCGTATTTACTAAAATTTGATATCATCATCATTGTATGATTTGTTTATTCCATTACTAGGCTATATATCTTAACCTTTTCTTATGTTTGTCTCTAGGTTATTCAGTGTAGTTTTAAAAGATAAATTGAATTTTAAGATCATGTTATGAATGTTTTCAATAATGACATTGCATTCTTAATTCAAGTTTATATGTTATGTACCAAATTTTCAAAGAAACTAGTCATCATGATCTTTTAGGATTATATTATGTGTACCTTTATATAATAAATCATGAGATAATATATATTAAAATAAGGTTTTTCATATTTTCCGTTATTGATTATGAAATATTTATTGATGATATCCATTACCTTAAATAACTCTTGCTAATAATTAGACCTAATCGTTATTTTATTTAATTTTTACTGGTAGTGATTAAGGAATTATAGAATCAATTTACAGATGAATAATTTTTTTACTTTCACTTTTTTTATTTTTTATCTTTTAAAATTTAATAAAAAAACCAAAGTATGTATTTATCTAACCAAGATTACTAAACTATTTAGTCCTTTAGGATGTGATCAATTGTTTCTTTAACCAATGTAATTGAGTTATCTTTTGATCTGGTCTACTAGGGTTGGGGTCATTACATTTTCTAATGTGAAATATCCATTTAAATCACGTGTTTAACCAATATCATTTAGAGGACATATCATGATCTAGATAGACTATACCTAAATCTGAAAACTCATTTCTTTCACATTTGGTCCCATTTAATTCCATCATTACATACCAACATATGTTAGAATAATATGTATCCAGTATAAGGAAAATCAATTTCTCAACCCTATCCATCACACTAATTAGGATTCACATACCAAATAAGACATGCATAGGTCATTAAAGATATTTTTAAATTATGGACACCCTCCTTGGGTTCTAACCAATATTAATTGTTCCTCCATAACATGATACATTTCTATCAATGACATTAATATATATTCATAACACAAAAGGTCTCTCTAAGATTCAAAACCAACTCTCTATCCCTACCTCACATATTGGAACTCACATGTGGTTTCATATAGGATCACTCACACGTTCTTACCCACAATTACATTAAAAAATATATATAAAAACAATAAATTTTATAATACATGGAACCAACTACCGCAAATATTGATTTACCAACATTATAACTCGATTCCAACTTTATTTTCACAAATATTAACACCCGACCAAAACCCTTCTATGGTTTTCGATCACTTTAATGAATCTTATTGTAACGCCCGAGACTTTTATGAGAAATATTTTGTTTTTATAAATCATCAAAGTAATCTTTTACTACACACAACACTAGCTTGGCTTGCTTTACACGCAACCGCGACCTTCCTCAATAGCTTGCGTCGTACGCAATACCGAGTTTCACTAAACAACGATATACTATTAAAATATTATTAAAACTAGCCGTTATGAATAGTAATAACCACTTTTTGAAATTTTATAATTTTTATTTTTCAAAATGGACTTCATTTTTGGATTCGTAATATCAAAATTAGCCTAGGGTGAAATTTTGGTATTTTTCTGAAAACTTTCATTTTTTGATGAATACTGAAACCACTAAGTGGTAGTTAAAAAAACTGAATTTTTCATAAAACATAATTTTACTGCTTCTGTGAGTCGAATTTCGAAAATCCTAGAGACACGGTTAATATCAAGGACTAAAATGTGGTTCAATGAGATGAAAATAATATTTGGTGAATAGTAACTTTTTACTTTTATTTACCACAGTTAAAAGTAAATACGGTAATTAAGGGTAAAACTGATATTATTATTACCCTAACACATGTCCTAATTCTATTGGACAAGTGTAATTCGACCAGAAACAACCTTAGGAATAAAATATGACCATTTAGGCCCACTTGGATTAGATTAGGACATTTATTATTAATTTATTTAAAGAAGGGTTAAATAGTTAAAATCAAAGTTTAATAAGTAAATCATTTTTAATATGGGGTTATACATAAGATAAATTCGACTATAAATATTAATTAGAAAGCTAAAAATATTTCCTACATAATGGTATTTTTTTTCATTGTTATACATTAAATAATTTAATTTATTTATGACACAATGATGATGCAGTAATTATCTTATTAATGAAATATTGACATAATTGATGTTATAAATACCCAAATAAATGCAATTTGAGACTTTTTATGAACTAAAATAATTTTCTAGGTTAATTTGACATGTTAGTATTGATTTAATTAACTTGGTTCGAACTAATCATTCTGTTATGATTTTCACAAAAATCAATTATTAAATAGTGTCAAAATTGACATAAAATAGTTTTAAAACAAATATTATATTATTAATTGTTATTTTATTCCTAAAAATCTAAGGTTCGGCTAAATTACTTAGATAAGGTTATATATATTAATAATAAACAACTTGGGGTTCGTTTGGCTTGATATAGTAAGTTTATTAACCTTATAATATAAGAGAACAAGAAGACACGGTAAAAGTTAAATTATCTAACTTAAAGTTAAATCTAAATGATAAGGTTAAATTTGATACCTAAACTTGTCTAAATTCTATTGGATGAGAGGATTTCGAACCCTACCCACCTTATCTTCGAAATATATCAATTTGGAGCTATTAAAGACCGAATTTGACTTTATAATAAAATAATATTTTTAGTTATTCCAAAGGTGCCCCTCTCCTCCCTTATAAAAGGGCACCTCCTCCCTCTCTTCCTCACATTACTTTGAGCCTTCAATATCGGCCAACCCCTGCCAATTTCTTCTCTCCACTTCCCTAGAAACATCCTAGAGGTTCTGGTTTTCTTCAAAGACCAATTTTAGTGCCCTAAAAGAAGGTCTCAAAGAAGCACTTCAAAGAAGAGGTAATGTCTGTTACCGATTATTTCATCTTTATTTCTTCTTCCACTTATTCTTCTTTAGTTGTTTCATTATGAAGTAATAACATCAGTATCACTCATATACTGATATGTTATTATAATTATTAAACAACCCTATTTCACCATCTATCCATCCTACGGAAAAAGGAATCACCGCGCGTGCGTACGTACGGAATACCGTCTCCACGTCGTGGTGTAATCTATTTTCCACCACCACCTTACTTGGATGGGTATAATGGTGTAAATAATGACTATATATGACTATTATAATGTTATAATTATTTTGAAATAATATACATACACTCCAATACAATTCCATGATCATAGGAATGATATCATCACTTGTGCGTACGTATGGAATTCCATCTCCACGATGTGATGCGACTCGTTCTACATGATCTTCATTTCATAATGATTATATAAATGAATTGAATGAATGGATATGATATATATTACACTAATACCATTATGGAAATGAGGTATCTATAACCTAAAGAGAAGAATAAGAATTTATTTGACAGAACACGCATAAGAACAAAAAGTTATAAACACCCGAATAACAAGTAGCAATGACATATTACTACTAAGAAGCTAAGAATATGACCATATATGATATCATAAAAATAAGTATGATTATGTAATAAGTCAATAAAATTATTTAAATCATTATACAGGAGGTTCGGACACGTATAAAGCATATCGGACCTAAGGTAAGGGAAATATCACAATCTCATTTTTATCCGAGATTGTTTATACTTTTGTATTTACTGGGGTGTATTTTATCATCCACATCCATGTTTCTTCAATATGTAATATTATTTCCATCCACCTACAATTTTTTAAATCCAATTTTACCCTTCGGTGAAATTTTAGTAAAATATATGAAAGGAATCGTTTGTCATTTTTCATACGCGGTACTTTTTGACTTTCCGACAAAAGTACGAGAAGAATGTTTCTTTTAACTTATACGACATGAATGGATTTTTAAAACATTATTTCCAAGAAGCTTCCATTACAAGATTTCAAGTTTATTTTTAATCAACTTCTTTTATTTTATAATTTAATCACATGTTAAGAAAGGAAAAGTGTTTTTGAAGTAGAAAGGATATTTTCCTCAAGAATGGAGTTCAACTGTTTTATCAAAATTATTTTCCATCTAAGATAATATAGGGTTCTGTTTCTATCCCTATTCTTACATTGATTTGATTATGTTGTGATGGAATTATTTTTCTGAATTCCTTTATCTTATATGAATTGTTTTATGATGTCATGATGTTTAAGAATACCATTTTTATTATATGGGTTATGAAATGATGTATGATTTATGATTTTGTGGCACACCTAAGAATGGTATCATTATGAGATGGGTGGGACCTATATCTCCCTCCAATGCATTGGGTAAAGGTTTTATATCTCATGAGATAGACATGGCTGGAACGGTAGGTTATACCGGTTCAGTGAAACAGGACTGAAACGAGGAACGAACTCGGTTCAGAAAGGGACTTTGTCCACTAAGATAGTCTTGGCAATGAGTCTTGACTAATAAGAAATGATTATCTATGATTATGTGTGTATTCCACAATGTTTCATGTTTTATGTTATGATTATTGGGATTCCATTTCACTACTTTGATTTATCCCATGTTATGAAATTATGCTCTCTTTTGCAGGTTAAGATTTCCAAAAGTTATGTTCTTATGAATATGATGTGATTGATATTTCTTTTGTTACCCTTATTGAGCATTTTAGCTCACCCTTTTGTATGTTTTCTTTCCCCAGGTTAGGAAGAAGGTTATTAAGTAAGAGATGCCAAAAGGGACTATAGATAGGATGAAATAAATGGGAGATAGTCTAGACGCTTTATGAACCAGTTGTTTATGTTTCCCAGTTTCTAAAGACACTATACCTATACGGTCCTTTCGTGGATCTGTTATATGTTGTAATATGTATGCTTAAATTTTGAAGTATTAACAATGTATGTAAAGTATGGGTCGTTATAGTTGGTATCAGAGGAAAGGTATAGTCAACCTTTGGAAACTAGGATGCGAAAGCCTTAGTAAGAACCCTAAGGATAATTCTAAGCATAGAACACAATCTTAGTGTTTTAGAAATGGCCTTGAATAACTTAGGATAAGACCTTAAGTGTGAAATTTTATTCTTGATTATGTGGTTTTCTTATTATAATTAGTGTTTCTCACACTATTCTTCTTGGTTTTAGCCAATGGCTGGAACCTGAAGGAACCGTGTTAATGCGGAATACGACGGGCAATGTAATGATTGTCCCCCTGATCAACCAAACGTTATGGGAGATGGAATGCCAAATCTTGTAGTCGTGCTCACACAAATTTCTCAAGCTATTAATCATGCATGTAAAGACCCGCAAATTTCAAGGAAATTTTTTTCTTAATTTTCTTTGGAATTTTACAAGAGCGCAGCTTCAGACGGCACCTGATTCCGAGGCCCGGTGTGCCCGGAATCAATTTCCGAAGATTGGCTCGGGTACGTTCAGTGAACGGACGAGCGGGTTTTTCTATCTTTTGAACCGGTGCCCGGAATCAAATTCTGAGGGCACCGATGAAATCGCAGCGCCGGTATTTTCTTAGAAACGCCTCTTCCGGAGTTGCGTTTTCTCAGACGTGGTTTTTAAATTTTGCGGCTTTAAGTCAGAAATAAAATAAAGTTTGTGCGACAACTTTATTTTATTTCACTTAAGCTGCTTGGAAGCCACTTGAAGTCACTTAAAGGCGGCTTGAACTGAGTTAAAGCGGATAGGGTGATATCCGGAAATATCCTACCCCTTGTTAGGATATTTGTGCGGTGGGGCCCGCACGAGCCCCGCCGTTTCTTTCGCTAAGTAACGCACCCGCGAAAACCCGTCAAAGTAACTGAAAAGTCAACCGACGCGTTTTCTTTAATTCTTAACAGACCATTTAATTGGGCGGTTTATTTCGTGAATTAAATGGGCTGTTTCTTTCGTGAATTAAATGGGCTGTTTCGCTCGTTGAATTAATTCAACGAATTTAATGGGTCGTTACTTACGCGTTTGCGTTCATTGGAAAAATAATAAAATAAGACCAACTCTTTATTTTGGAGGATTACTCGTTGTGCGAGATTCTCTGGGCCTCCACCCTCCCCGTGAAGAACGCGAAGAACGCGAAGAACGCGAAGAACGCGAAGAACGTCGGCGACCGGAATTCGACGACGCACACCGTGATCTGCGACGTCGACGAACTCTACCCGCGACGTTCTTCGGCGACGCCTCTTCTTCCGCGACCGATCCTTGTTCGGCAACAAAGGTGAGAATCGAATCGTTTATTTCTCTCCTTTTTATAATTCAATATCATCGGATTTAAATTAATCCGTTTGATCTTGATCGGGAGATTGGCGACGCGACGCCGGATACCGCGATGACGCGACGATCTCCTTCATCCGCGACGAGCAATTCCGCGACGACCTCTCGTCCGACGACGACGACAAGGTAATGGTTGAATTGAAATATTTTATCTTATTTCCCCGTGTTTATTCTTTTAAAGTGAAGAACATGATCTCCGACAATTTTAATTTATCTAAAAATTGTTGTTGATTATTCCTCCCGTGGATTATGACTAACGCGGAGGGTGCGGGTCTAACGAACAAGACCCGGCAACCCTCCGCCGATCTTCCTTTTTGTGCGGATTTGGCGGGCGACGGAAAAAGCACGACGCAAGGGCCATTTGTTGATTCCGCAGTGAAGGACGCGTCCCGGGAGGAACAATGGCGCAGACGGGAGGCAAAACGGGCCACCGGAGCAACTCCGACGGCCCGCGGAAGGTGGCGGCGGCGGCGCCCGGCGCGCCGCCGGAGGAGTCCGCCGCGGCCGAGCCGCGGCGGCGGCGAACCGCCGGACCGCGTCCGCGGTCCGGCCGTCCAGCACGTGGCCCGCGCGGGCCGCGTTTCTCCAAAGCCGCGGGTTTGACCCGCGGCGGCTTACTCGGCCGCTCGGCCGAGGCCGAGCCGGCCGGTCCGGTCGGACGGGCCGCGCCCAGGCCGGACCGGACCCGGCCTAGCCGGGTCGGGCCGACCCGGTTCGGCCGACCCAAGGGGGGGGGGGGGTTCGGGCCGGGTCGCCCCGGGCCCAGAACCCCCGTTTCGGGCCCTCTTCGGTCTTTCGCTCATATCTTGGGCCTGGGACCTCCGATTGACGAACCGTCTGCGGCTACGCGATCCTTGGATCGATACGGTCGTTTCGGTATATTACACTCAAGGTTTCGGAAGACTTTGGGTTCGGCCGGGTTGGTTCGTACACGAAACCAACCGGGCCCTCGGAGCGGAAACGCTCATAACTTGAGCTACGGACGTCTGATCGACGTACCGTCAGCTGTGGTAGTTTCCTCTAAGTGAGACGGAACTTTTGTCATACTCCGCCCGAGGATCGGATACAGGCGGAGTACGGTCAGGTTGGTTTTTCCCTAAAAACCAACCGGGCCCCTGGGACGAAAATGCCAATAACTCTCAGACCGGGCGTCCGATTGACGCGCCGTCTGTTGCGTTGAGATCCTGTTGTCGATACAGAACTTTTGGATACATCAACTTCGGACTACGTGTCAGTTGATGTATCAGCCTCTCGGCTCATGGAGCGGACCCTCCTAAACGAGCTCGCTGTGTGCGGGAACCCTAGTGCTGGCTGTGACTTCGACGACAGAGCAGAGATCCTCCGTGGACTGCGACGACGGCAGAGCAGAGATCCTCCGTGGACTGCGACGACGGCAGAGCAGAGATCCTTCGTGGACTGCGGCGACGACTGTGCAGAGATCCTCAGTGGACTGCGTCGACTACTGCACTCAGCGATCCTACGTGGATCAGTGCCCGATCCTGTGTGGGTCCTACTACCGGTTCTGTGTGAGCCACTGCCTACCGGTTCTGTGTGAGCCATTGCCTACAGGTTCTGTGTGAGCCCGATCCTGTGTGGGTCTTTTGCGGGGGTTAGTACCTATCGATCCTTCGTGGGTCCGACGACTTAGATGGATCAGTGATCGTCTTTGACGTCATCTGAAAAAGTATACCTGGTTGAGCTGAATCTTATGTTACTCTCCTTTGTGGATTGTGTTGAACTATCCTATGTGGATTTTCTGTTTACTCTCCTTGTGGATTTGAGTCTTGCTTTCCTTTGTGGATTGAGTTGTTCTTGAGCTCGTGAGCAGAGCTAGAATTGGGGACTTAGGTATATGTATGGGCATATACCTAAGTCGAGTCAGATGTTACTTCGTGATTGCATCTTTCTTTTGTGTTATATCCTTTGTGGATTTCGGGAGACCTTCGGGGGTCTCGGGGTCCTTACTGAGTAGCTTGTACTCACCCCTGCACGGGCTATGCCCGCACCTTGTTGTGTTGGTTGCAGACGACGGACAGCGCTGATCACGGTTGGGGTGTGGAGCAGGACGGTACCTGGAGGTGGACCACTGGGCGGGACGTGCTCGGAGCGGACGTGGGACCCGAGGAGCCTGGAGGCTATCTGTACCCACCCTTCAGGTGGGATTGCCAGTGGATGACACGAGGCCGCCGTCTTTTCTTCAGTTGCTGTTCTTTACTTTTTCAGTTGTACTTTACAGTTGGGCTTGTATTCCGACCCCCTTTACTTTTCTGCACTTTACTTTCCGCTTGCTGACTCTGTGTGGTTGTTACTTATAAAGGCAATGCCTTCCCTGTTTACTGGGATTTTACGCCTTGGTGCTAGTCGCCAGCCCCTGGCCTATGGAAGGCGGGATTGGGGTAGTCACGGCACGGGCCCTGAGGACGGGTCGTGACAAATTGGTATCAGAGGTGGTCGGTTCTACCGCAGACTCTGATCGTCTTTTCTTTCTATATTAAGCAATAGTGTTTAGTGTATTGAGTGTGGTTATCAGTTCAGGGAGCCCAGTGTTGGTGCGGCGGCCAACGTATCCATACACCAGGACCCTGACTCCTGATTTCCGACTTAATGCATGAAAACATTGATTGCGTGTGTGTTTCAAGTTTTCTTTGTGATTACTTATGTCAGCTCACCGGGTATACTGATCTGCTTCATGGAAGTCTCAAGTTTTCCTTGTGATTACTTGTGCCAGCTCACCAGGTATACTGTTCTGACTGTGGTGCTCTTGTTCTCCTTTTCAGGATGGCCCCGCGACGACAGCCAGCTAGGGTTCCGAGTGTAGGGCGCGACGGCAGCCCACCGAGCGACGAGGCCTCGGTGCAGGGCCCTTTGCCAGCAGTGGCACCGGCGGTAGCTTTACCCGCCGAGCCACCGATGCTACCAGTACCAGACCCTGACGATGCACGTCGCCTCAGGGCTCTGCATGAGTTTCAGAGCCAGCGACCGCCCAGGTTTCGCGGTGAGGCGGACCCCCAGGCCGCCGAGGACTGGCTAGAGGCGGTGGTACGGACCTTTAGGCTAGTGAGGACACCAGCGGATCTCATGGTGATTCTCGCGGCGAGCCTCCTGCAGGCGGCGGCAGGACGTTGGTGGAGCTTGATGCTCCAGGTTCACGATGAGGCATCCTTGCTCTGGGCGGATTTCGAGAGCCTCTTCTGCTCTGAGTTCGTCCCGGACACCCTCCGAGCGGTGCGCATCCAGGAGCTTCTCCAGCTGCGCCAGGGCAGCATGACGGTCGCTCAGTACGCGGCGAGGTTCACTGACCTATCTCGCTACTCGACCGACATGGTACGGGACCCCTTCTTCCAGGCCCGGACCTTTGAGCAGGGCTTGCGACAGGAGATTCGGGCGTCGCTGATCTCCCTCAGCATTCCGACCCAGGCGGGAGTGCTGGAGCGAGCCCTCCTGATCGAGAGCTTCCTGGCGGAGCCTTCTTCAGCAGCGAGACCTAGCGCAGGGCGGCAGGTAGCTGAGTCTTCGGCAGCTGGTAGCCGACGGATGACTCTCGGGTCCAGGAAGACCAGACCCCCACGCAGACGGCCTCAGGACACCGGCTCAGCGGTACGGGGCACACAGCGGAGTGCCATCCTTCCGAGAGGCAGGCTGTGCTACTCCTGCGGCGGGCAGGGTCACATGGCTCGTGACTGCCCGACTCGCCGATCAGAGGAGCAGCAGACGGTGGAGGGGCCACCCAGGCAGAGGCAGAGGGTCGACCGTGGCGGTCCGCAGGGAGGAGGCGGACGAGGCAGAGGAGCTGGCCGAGCAGCGGGTGGTGGGCGACGCTTCCAGGCTCTACCCCCACCACCACCAGGAGGGCCACCTCGACCACAGGGAGCTGGCGGGCAGGGACAGGCCCAGCTCCAGGCAGTGGAGGCCTACGACCCCGACATGCCAGAGATGATTCGAGGTACGATTTGTGTCTATTCCACCCTTGCTGCAGTACTTATAGACACAGGAGCGAGTCACTCTTTCATAGCCTCTGCCCTTGTTCGGAGCTCGGAGATTCCGACTAAGACGTTGGCTCGATCCTTACGGCTAGAGACTCCTACGGGAGCAGACTCGACGATTACGCACTGGTGCCGGCAGTGTGAGCTTACTCTAGGAGGCGAGAGCTTCGGCTGGGATCTCCTTGTAGCGGGGTCGAGGCCTTACGACGTCATCTTGGGCATGGATTGGCTATCCACGGTTCATGCCCAGATCGACTGTTTTAGGCGCAAGGTGCGATGTGTTCGCACCGACGGGAGCAGGTTTACCTTTACCGGCGAGAAGGGAACCTTTGCAGCACAGGATGGACTTCCGCGGAGGAGAGTGCAGCCCATCTCTCATCAGTTGGCTAGCCTCATCCTAGGAGCAGTGGACGTGCGGAGTCCAGCTTTTCCTGCAGTGGTGGACCAGTATGTGGACGTCTTTCCTGACGACGTTCCAGGGCTACCTCCTCGTAGAGAGGTAGACTTTTACATCGACTTGTACCCCGGGACAGCCCCGATATCTACTCCAGCATATCGGATGGCCCCCGCCGAGCTTCGGGAGCTGCGGGTACAGTTGGAGGACTTGCAGAGCAAGGGGTTTATCCGACCCAGTGTTTCACCCTGGGCTTCCCCGATTTTGTTCGCCAAGAAGGCGGACGGGAGCTTGCGACTGTGTGTCGACTATCGTCGCCTGAACCAGGTGACAGTGAGAAACAAGTACCCGCTGCCACGGATTGATGACCTCTTCGATCAGCTCAAGGGAGCGCGGTGGTTCTCGAAGATAGACCTCCGGTCAGGCTATCATCAGCTCAGAGTTCGAGACGAGGACGTGCAGAAGACGGCCTTCAGGTGTCGGTATGGCCATTATGAGTTCTTGGTTATGCCGTTCGGCGTAACCAATGATCCAGCAGTATTCATGAGCCTCATGAACAGGATCTTCCAGCCATACCTCGACCGATTTGTCGTTGTCTTCATTGACGACATTTTGGTATACTCGACGACTGAGGAGGAGCATGCCTACCACCTGCGAGTTGTGCTAGACACGCTCCGAGAGAACCAGCTTTATGGAAAGCTCTCAAAATGCCAGTTCTGGTTACGTGAGGTCCATTTCTTGGGGCACGTCATTTCTGAGGCGGGAGTTGCGGTGGATCCCGCGAAGATCGAGGCAGTGCTAGCTTGGGAGCCACCCAGGAGCGTGACAGAGGTGCGGAGCTTCTTGGGCCTAGCCGGATACTATCGGAGATTTGTGCCGAACTTCTCCAGAGTTGCGGCACCACTCTCAGCGTTGACGAAGAAGGGGAAACCCTTCGTGTGGTCAGACAGATGTCAGTAGAGCTTCCAGGAGCTGAGGCAGAGGTTGACCAGCACACCTATCTTGAGGTTGCCTGAGGAGGGAGTTGGATACGTAGTTTACTGCGATGCATCAGGGACTGGACTCGGGTGCGTCCTGATGCAGGAGCGGGCCGTGATCGCCTACGGATCACGTCAGTTGAGGCCGCATGAGCAGAACTACGCCACTCATGACCTGGAGTTAGCAGCAGTGGTCTTCTCTCTGAAGACTTGGCGGCACTATCTGATGGGCGAGCGCTTCACAGTCTTTTCTGACCACCAGAGTCTCAGGTGTATCTTCTCTCAGAAGGACCTGAACCTGAGACAGCGGAGATGGCTTGAGTTCCTCCAGGACTATGACTTTGAGATAGTCTATACTCCTGGGAAGGGGAACGTGGTAGCCGATGCCCTCAGCAGGAGGACGGGCATTCAGCTGCTTGAGGAGGTGACGGAGCAGCTAGCCTCCTTACAGATATCCTTCGTGGATAGAGACGGAGCAGCCTTTCTTCAGTCTCTCACAGTCTCTCCTCCACTTCTACAGCGGGTCAGAGAGGCTCAGCGTGAGGACGCTGACTGTGAGACCCGGCGTGCACTGATATCCTCAGGTCAGGCGCCTGATGGCTTCTCCCTTGGAGCAGAGCACGACATCCTTTTCAGAGGACGTACCTTCGTACCATTCGCTTTACGAGAGAAGGTGCTGAGAGAGTTTCACACTTCTCCCTTGGCGGTACATCCCGGAGTGGCGAAGATGTACCAGGATCTCAGACGACAGCACTGGTGGCCGGGCATGAAGAAAGCTGTGGCAGAGTTCGTTTCACGATGCCTCACCTGCCAGCAGGTGAAGGCAGAGCATCAGGTACCAGCAGGCTTGGTACAGCCCTTGGAGGTCCCAGAGTGGAAGTGGGACGGCATATCTATGGACTTCGTGACTGGACTTCCACGCACTTCCAGAGGTCATGACTCCATTTGGGTGATTGTCGACCGACTCACCAAGTCGGCACACTTCTTACCCATCAGAGAGCAGGGCTCAGTGGAGAGCTTGGGACGTCTTTACGTCCAGGAGATCGTACGGCTTCACGGTGTGCCATAGTCTATCGTCTCCGCTCGAGATGCTCGTTTCACTTCCCGGCTTTGGAAGGGGTTGCAGGAGGCGTTCGGGACGCGGCTCCATATGAGCACAGCCTTCCACCCTCAGACGGATGGTCAGACTGAGAGGACCATACAGACACTCGAGGACATTCTCCGTGCATGTGTTCTCGACTTTGGTCGCATCTGGGAGGACCACCTACCCTTGGTGGAGTTCGCGTACAACAACAGCTACCACTCCACCATCGGGATGGCACCATACGAGGCGTTGTACGACAGACCCTGCAGATCACCGTTGTGCTGGACAGACCCTGGGGAGTCAGCACTCGTGGGACCAGAGAAGGTCCGAGCCATGACAGAGAAGGTCCAGATCATCCAGGAGAGGATGAGGACAGCTCAGAGCCGGCAGAAGTCATATGCTGACAGGAGGCGGAGGCCACTCGAGTTCGAGGATGGCGACCACGTCTTTTTGCGTGTCTCACCTCGACGTGGTTTACGGAGATTTGGCCGAGGCGGCAAGTTGTCTCCACGCTTCATCGGGCCTTTCCAGGTCCTCAGCAGGATAGGAGAGGTGGCTTATCGCCTGGCTCTACCACCTCAGTTGCACCGGGTGCACGACGTCTTTCACGTGTCTCAGCTGAGGAGATACGTTCACGACCCGCCGCACATCATCGACTTTGGGGAGCTGGACGTGGACGATGGGGCGACTTTTGCGGAGGTCCCAGTGGAGATCGAGGATCGACAGGAGCGGGTCCTACGTGGGCGGTCGATTCCTCTTGTGCGCGTCAGATGGCAGCACGGGAACCTCCAGGAGAGCACTTGGGAGCGGGAGGCTCAGATGCGTGCTCAGTACCCCCATTTGTTCCCCTAGTTTTTGATGTATCTTTACGGGGACGTAAAGCCCTGAGGTGGGAGTAATGTAAAGACCCGCAAATTTCAAGGAAATGTTTTTCTTAATTTTCTATGGAATTTTACAAGAGCGCAGCTTCAGACGGCACCTGATTCCGAGGCCCGGTGTGCCCGGAATCAATTTCCGAAGATTGGCTCGGGTACGTTCAGTGAACGGACGAGCGGGTTTTTCTATCTTTTGAACCGGTGCCCGGAATCAAATTCTGAGGGCACCGATGAAATCGCAGCGCCGGTATTTTCTTAGAAACGCCTCTTCCGGAGTTGCGTTTGCTCAGACGTGGTTTTTAAATTTTGCGGCTTTAAGTCAGAAATAAAATAAAGTTTGTGCGACAACTTTATTTTATTTCACTTAAGCTGCTTGGAAGCCACTTGAAGTCACTTAAAGGCGGCTTGAACTGAGTTAAAGCGGATAGGGTGCTATCTGGAAATATCCTACCCCTTGTTAGGATATTTGTGCGGTGGGGCCCGCACGAGCCCCGCCGTTTCTTTCGCTAAGTAACGCACCCGCGAAAACCAGTCAAAGTAACTGAAAAGTCAACCGACGCGTTTTCTTTAATTCTTAACAGACCATTTAATTGGGCGGTTTATTTCGTGAATTAAATGGGCTGTTTCTTTCGTGAATTAAATGGGCTGTTTCGCTCGTTGAATTAATTCAACGAATTTAATGGGTCGTTACTTACGCGTTTGAGTTCGTTGGCAAAATAATAAAATAAGACCAACTCTTTCTTTTGGAGGATTACTCATTGTGCGAGATTTTCTGGGCCTCCACCCTCCCCGCGAAGAACGCGATGAACGCGAAGAACGCGAAGAACGCGAAGAACGCCGGCGACTGGAATTCGACGATGCACACCGTGATCTGCGACGTCGACGAACTCTACCCGCGACGTTCTTCGGCGACGCCTCTTCTTCCGCGACCGATCCTCGTTCGGCAACAAAGGTGAGAATCGAATCGTTTATTTCTCTCCTTTTTATAATTCAATATCATCGGATTTAAATTAATCCGTTTGATCTTGATCGGGAGATTGGCGACGCGACACCGGATACCGCGACGACGCGACGATCTCCTTCATCCGCGACGAGCAATTCCGCGACGACCTCTCGTCCGACGACGACGACAAGGTAAGGGTTGAATTGAAATATTTTATCTTATTTCCCCGTGTTTATTCTTTTAAAGTGAAGAACATGATCTCCGACAATTTTAATTTATCTAAAAATTGTTGTTGATTATTCCTCCCGTGGATTATGACTAACGCGGAGGGTGCGGGTCTAACGAACAAGACCCGGCAACCCTCCGCCGATCTTCCTTTTTGTGCGGATTTGGCGGGCGATGGCAAAAGCACGACGCAAGGGCCATTTGTTGATTCCGCAGTGAAGGACGCGTCCCGGGAGGAACAATGGTGCAGACGGGAGGCAAAACGGGCCACCGGAGAAACTCCGGCGGCCCGCGGAAGGCGGCGGCGGCGCGGGTCGCCGACGCGGCGGCGCCGGCGACCGGAGCCGGCGGCGCCCGGCGCGCCGCCGGAGGAGTCCGCCGCGGCCGAGCCGCGGCGGCGGCGAACCGCCGGACCGCGTCCGCGGTCCGGCCATCCAGCACGCGGCCCGCGCGGGCCGCGTTTCTCCAAAGCTGCGGGTTTGACCCGCGGCGGCTTACTCGGCCGCTCGGCCGAGGCCGAGCCGGCCGGTCCGGTCGGACGGGCCGCGCCCAGGCCGGACCGGACCCGGCCTAGTCGGGTCGGGCCGGGTCGGGCCGACCCGGTTCGGCCGACCCAAGGGGGGGTTCGGGCCGGGTCGCCCCGGGCCCAGAACCCCCGTTTCGGGCCCTCTTCGGTCTTTCGCCCATATCTTGGGCCTGGGACCTCCGATTGACGAACCGTTGGTGGCTACGCGATCCTTCGATCGAGACGGTCGTTTCGGTATATTACACTCAAGGTTTCGGAAGACTTTGGGTTCGGCCGGGTTGGTTCGTACACGAAACCAACCGGGCCCTCGGAGCGGAAACGCTCATAACTTGAGCTACGGACGTCCGATCGACGTACCGTCAGCTGTGGTAGTTTCCTCTAAGTGAGCCGGAACTTTTGGCATACTCCGCCCGAGGATCGGATACAGGCGTAGTACGGTCAGGTTGGTTTTGCCCTAAAAACCAACCGGGCCCCTGGGACGAAAATTCCAATAACTCTCAGACCGGGCGTCCGATTGACGCGCCGTCTGTTGCGTTGAGATCCTGTTGTCGATACGGAACTTTTGGATACATCAACTTCGGACTACGTGTCAGTTGATGTATCAGCCTCTCGGCTCGTGGAGCGGACCCTCCTAAACGAGCTCGCTGTGTGCGGGAACCCTAGCGCTGGCTGTGACTTCGACGACAGAGCAGAGATCCTCCGTGGACTGCGACGACGGCAGAGCAGAGATCCTCCGTGGACTGCGACGACGGCAGAGCAGATATCCTTCGTGGACTGCGGCGACGACTGTGCAGAGATCCTCAGTGGACTGCGTCGACTACTGCACTCAGCGATCCTACGTGGATCAGTGCCCGATCCTGTGTGGGTCCTACTACCGGTTCTGTGTGAGCCACTGCCTACCGGTTCTGTGTGAGCCATTGCCTACAGGTTCTGTGTGAGCCCGATCCTGTGTGGGTCTTTTGCGGGGGTTAGTACCTATCGATCCTTCGTGGGTCCGACGACTTAGATGGATCAGTGATCGTCTTTGACATCATCTGAAAAAGTATACCTGGTTGAGCTGAATCTTATGTTACTCTCCTTTGTGGATTGTGTTGAACTATCCTATGTGGATTTACTGTTTACTCTCCTTGTGGATTTGAGTCTTGCTTTCCTTTGTGGATTGATTTGTTCTTGAGCTCGTGAGCAGAGCTAGAATTGGGGACTTAGGTATATGTATGGGCATATACCTAAGTCGAGTCAGATGTTACTTCGTGATTGCATCTTTCTTTTGTGCTATATCCTTTGTGGATTTCGGGAGACCTTCGGGGGTCTCGGGGTCCTTACTGAGTAGCTTGTACTCACCCCTGCACAGGCTATGCCCGCACCTTGTTGTGTTGGTTGCCGACGACGGACAGCGCTGATCACGGTTGGGGTGTGGAGCAGGACGGTACCTGGAGGTGGACCACTGGGCGGGACGTACTCGGAGCGGACGTGGGACCCGAGGAGCCTGGAGGCTATCTGTACCCACCCTTCAGGTGGGATTTCCAGTGGACGACACGAGGCCGCCGTCTTTTCTTCAGTTGCTGTTCTTTACTTTTTCAGTTGTACTTTACAGTTGGGCTTGTATTCCGGCCCCCTTTACTTTTCTGCACTTTACTTTCCGCTTGCTGACTCTGTGTGGTTGTTACTTATAAAGGCAATGCCTTCCCTGTTTACTGGGATTTTACGCCTTGGTGCTAGTCGCCAGCCCCTGGCCTATGGAAGGCGGGCTTGGGGTAGTCACGGCACGGGCCCTGAGGACGGGTCGTGACAATGCAGGACTTCCAAACGAGTAAAGGAAGAAGCAACATTCTTTTGAATCCTTCATGAGACAGCGTCTACCTTCATTCAACGGGTCTACAGATCAATTAGTTGCTGAACAATGGATTAGTACTACTGAAAAGTTATTTTCAGTTCTTCAATGTTCTGAGCATGATAAAGTCATCTTAGCAGTGTATCGTTTGAAAGGTGATGTTGATCAATGGTGGAATCTTATTAAGAATACGAGGCAAAGGGATGAAATTGAGTCCATGGAATGGGACGAGTTCAAGAAATTTTTTTCAATAAGTACTTCCCTCTTATTCTCCGAACAAAGATAGAGAAAGAGTTTCTTGAACTGAAGAAAAAGGATGATGAATCTGTTGGTACCTATGAAGCAAATTTTACAAGACTTGCAAGGTACGCTTCTGGTATTATTATCCAACCTGAGAGTAAGATCGATCGATTCTTTAGTGGCTTAAAACCAAGTCTTCGAAGGGCCTTAGCCATAAGGGACTTCAATAGCTATGAGGAAATCGGTCGATGTGCTCTCAAAGTTGAGATGGAGATTGGAGTAACCCATCAGTCATATGGGTTTCATAAGAAGAGGAAAATGGAATTCAAAGGAAAATCTAAAGAGCACACTGAAAAGAAGATGATATTTCCCTTTTGCTCAAAGTGTGGAAAGAAACATGGAGGAAGTTGTCTTAAAGGGACAAGTAAATGTTTCAAATGTGGAAAGGAAGGTCATCGGGCATTTGAATGCCGCGATGATGGGAAGAAGATGTCTAGTGATGCAAAAAAAGGAAGGGATACACAGAATGAACCTACTGTACTTCAATGTTTCAAGTGCAAGGAGATGGGACATTATTCCAATAAATGCCCTAATCCAAGGGTTGATGATGATGGTCGATGTCAACAAACTCTTAAGGCTAAAGACAAAGGAAATTCACATGAAATTTCTATCATTGATGTGGAGTACGATAACGATGTGGTGAAAGGTACACTTACCATCCACTCGAAAGTAGAAAATGTTTTATTTGATTATGGATCCACCCACTCTTTTATATCTGAAGAATTTTCTAAGGTTATCATCGTATTACCTAAACAATTAGATGTTGAGTTAGCTGTGACAACACCTAATGGCACAACAGTCGCATCAAAAGTTTATAATTCTTCTCCGATTGAAGTTTGTGGTAAAGTGCTTCCTACAAATCTTGTGATCCTTCCTATAATGGAATTTGATGTGATTCTTGGAATGGATTGGCTTTCTCTAATGGATATCATATCAATTGCCAAATAAGGGAAGTCACATTTCATATTCCAGATCAATCTATGATCGTCTATCAATGCAAGGATGAACATAACCTTCCAGTGGAAATTCCTTCCATCTTATGGGTCATGATTCCACTAAATGAAGGTTATTTATCTCAAATGGTTGGTGAGAAACTCACAATTAAGAATATTCCCATTGTACGGGAGTTTGATGATGTCTTTCCGGAGGAATTACCGGGTCTTCCACCAAATCATGAAGTTGAGTTCTCAATAGAACTCATACCGGGTGCTTTGCCTATTTCAAAGACACCTTATAGAATGACCCCAATTGAGTTGCAGGAATTGAAGAAGCAACTCCAAGAGAATCTTGATAAGGGATTCATACGCCCTAGTGTGTCACCTTGGGGAGCACCTGTTCTATTTGTTAAGAAGAAAGATGGATCAATGAGGCTCTGAATTGATTATCGAGAACTTAACAAGATCACTATCAAGAACAAATATCCTCTCCCATGCATTGATGACTTATTTGACCAACTACGCGGAGCTCAATACTTTTCCAAGATTGATCTTCGTTCAGGGTATCATCAATTAAGGGTCAAAAGGGAGGATATAACAAAGATGGCTTTCCGTACAAGGTATGGACACTATGAATTTATAGTGATGCCATTTGTTCTTACTAATGCCCCTGATATCTTCATGGATCTGATGAATAGATTCTTTAGAGACTATCTTGATCAATTTGTGGTAGTCTTTAAAGACGATATTCATGTCTATTCAAATCGCAAGGAAGAACATGAAGATCACTTGAGAATTATATTGAAGACCCTGAGAAAGGAGAAGCTTTATGCCAAAATTACCAAGTGTGAATTCTGGCTTCAAAAAGATTCATTTTTGGGTCACATAATCTCAAAAGAGGGGATATCTGTGGATCCAGCAAAAACAGAGGTTATTGAAAGATGGTCGAGACCAACAACAGTAACTGAGATCTAATGTTTTCTTGGTTTGGATGGATATTATCGACGTTTTGTGAAATATTTTTCACGATTATTTAATCCACTCACCAAGTTGACTCGGAAAGGAGTTAAGTTTGTCTAGACGGAAGAATGTGAAGAGAATTTCAAGGAGTTGAAAATAAGGTTATCCAGTGCACTTGTGCTCACACTGCCTTGTAGTGGAGAATGGTTTGTGATCTAAAGTGATGCATCCAAGAAGGGATTGGGGTGTGTTCTTATTCAAAATGATATGGTGAAAGCTTATGCCTCACGGCAGTTGAAAATCCATGAGCAAAATTACCCAACACATGATTTGGAGTTAGTTGCGGTAATCTTTGCATTAAAGATTTGGAGGCATTATCTTTATGGAGAAATGTGTGACATTTATACTGATCATAAAAGTTTAAAGTATATTATCACACAAAAGAAGATGAATATGCGTCAAAGAAGATGGTTGGAGCTGATTAAGGATTATGACTGCTCAATCCATTACCATCTTGGGAAATAAAACAAGGTGGAAGATGCATTAAGTTGATAAGACCATGCCAGTTTATCCATGATGAGGATCACAAAAGATCCAATATTTATGGATTTACAACGGATGGATCTTGGAATTATAATGAAAGGGGAAAAATCGTATCTTTCTCAAATGAATGTTAAACCATCTATACATGTGAAGATTAAAGAGGCACAGAAAGAAGATGTCGAGTTACAAAAGAAGATGAGAAATGTTCCTGAATTCAACCTTGATTGTGATGGGATAATAAAGTTCAGGAATCGGGTTTGTGTTCCCCCCATCCCTGAATTAAAGAAGGAGCTGCTGGATGAGGCTCATAGTTCTTCATTCTCTATTCATCCTGGAAGCACGAAGATATATAGGGACCTGAAAGAGTACTTCTGGTGGGATGGCATGGAAATAGATGTTGCTGAATATGTCTCTCGATGTTTGGTTTGTCAGCTAGTTAAAGCTGAGAGACAGAAGTCTAAGGGGATGTTACAACCATTACCCATACCCGAATGGAAATGGGAAAACATCACTATGGACTTTGTCACAGGACTTCCTAAAACATCCAAAGGCAATAATGCTATCTGGGTCATATTTGATCATCTTACAAAGTCTACACACTTCATTGCTATTAGAGAGGATTTCTCTCTGGATCAGCTTTCCAGGATATATGTAAAGGAAGTGGTAAGATTGTATGGAGTACCAATTTCTATTATATATGATCGGGATCTGAGATTTACCTCGAATTTATGGCGAAGTCTTCAGCATACTCTGGATACAGAGTTGAGTTTCAGCACTACTTATCATCCTCAGACAGACGGTCAGTCTGAGAGAACAATTCAAACTCTAGAAGATATGTTGAGAGCTTGCTCTATGGATTTCAAAGGTGGTTGGGATCAACACCTACCTTTGGTGGAATTTTCTTATAATAATAGCTTTCATTCCAGTATTCAGATGGCTCCTTATAAAGCTCTCTATGGAAAGAAATGCAGGACTCCAACTTGCTGGGATGAAGTTGGGGAAAGAAAGCTATTAGGACCTAATCTCGTTGATGAAATGGAAGAAAAGGTCAGATCTATTCAACAACACATAAGAGTATCTCAGATTCGACAGAAAAGTTATACCGACAACCGAAGAAAAGACCTAGAGTTTGAAGTGGGTTATAAAGTGTTCTTACGAATATCTCCCTGGAAGAGTGTTATGAGATTTGGAAAGAAGGGGAAGTTGAGCCCTAGATATATCGGTCCTTTCGAAATACTGGATCGTGTTGGGAAGGTATCTTACCGATTGGCGCTTCCACCGAATCTCTCTCAAGTTCACAATGTGTTCCATGTATCTCTCCTGAGAAAGTACATATATGATCCTTCACATGTACTCAGCTCAGAAGTTGTACCGCTGGAGCAAGATCTTTCTTATGAAGAACAGCGGATAGAGATTCTGGATCACAGCGAAAAAGTCCAAAGAAACAAGACCACTCTCTTGGTGAAAGTTTTATGGAGGAACCACCAATTAGATGAAGCTACATGGGAGCTTGAGGATATGATGAGGGAGAGGTATCCTCATCTATTTGTGACAAAGTGACGAATTTCAAGGGCGAAATTAATTTTAAGGGGGGTAGAATGTAATTCCTGAGACTTTTATGAGAAATATTTTGTTTTTATAAATCATCAAAGGAATATTTTACTATACACAACACTATCTTGGCCTACTTTGCATGCAACCGCGACCTTCCTCGATAGCTTGCGTCGTACGCAATACCGAGTTTCACTAAACAACGATATACTATTAAAATATTATTAAAACTAGCCGTTATGAATAGTAATAACCACTTTTTGAAATTTTATAATTTTTATTTTTCAAAATGGACTTCATTTTTGGATTCGTAATATCGAAATTATCCTATGGTGAAATTTTGGTATTTTTCTGAAAACATTCAATTTTTGATGAATAGTGAAACCACTAAGTGGTGGTTAAAAAAAACTGAATTTTTCATAAAACTTAATTTTACCGTTTCTGTGAGTGGAATTTCGAAAATCCAAGAGACACGGTTAATATCAAGGACTAAAATGTAGTTCAATGAGATGAAAATAATTTTTGGTGAATAGTAACTTTTTACTTTTATTTACCACGGTTAAAAGTAAATAGGGTAATTAAGGGTAAAAATGATATTATTATTACCCTAACACATGTCCTAATTTTATTGGACAAGTGTAATTCGACCAAAAACAACCTTAGAAATAAAATATTACCATTTAGGCCCACTTGGATTAGATTAGGACATTTATTATTAATTTATTTAAAGAAGGGTTAAATAGTTAAAATCAATGTTTAATAAGTAAATCATTTTTAATATGGGGTTATATATAAGATAAATTCAACTATAAATATTCATTAGAAATATAAACATATTTCCTACATAATGGTATTTTATTTTTCATTTTTAGACATTAAATAATTTAATTTATTTATGACACAACGATGAATGAGTAATTATCTTATTAAAGAAATATTGACATAATTGATGTTATAAATACCCAAATAAATGTAATTTGAGACTTTTTATGAATTAAACTAATTTTATAGGTTAATATGACATGTTATTATCGATTTAATTAACTTGGTTCGAACTAATCATTATTATATGATTTTCACAAAAATCAATTACTAAATAGTGTCAAAATTGACATAAAATAGTTTTTAAAACAAAAATAATATTATTAATTGTTATTTTATTCCTAAAAATCTAAGGTTCAGCCAAATGACTTAGATAAGGTTATATATATTAATAATAAACAACTTGGGGTTCTTTTGGCTTGATATAGTAAGTTTATTAACCTTATAGTATAAGAAAACAAGAAGACACGGTAAAAGTTAAATTATCTAACTTAAAGTTAAATCTAAATGATAAGGTTAAAATTGATACCTAAACTTGTATAAATTATATTGGATGAGTATATTTCTACCCCTACCCACTTTAGCTTCTAGATATATCAATTTGGAGCTATTAAAAAACGAATTTGACTTTATAATAAAATAATATTTTTAGTTATTCCAAAGGTGCCCCTGTCCTCCCTTATAAAAGGGCACCTCCTCCCTCTCTTCCTCACACCAATTTGAGCCTTCAAGATCGGACAACCCCTACCAATTTCTTCTCTCCACTTCCCCAGAAAAATCCTTGAGGTTCTGGTCTTCTTAAAAGACCAATTTTAGTGCCCTAATAGAAGGTCTCAAAGAAGCACTTCAAAGAAGAGGTAATGTTCGTTACCGATTCTTTCATCTTTATTTCCTCTTCCAATTATTCTTATTTAGTTGTTTCATTATGAAGTAATAACATAAGTATCACTCATATACTGATATGTTATTATAAGTATGAAACATCCCTATTTCACCATCTATCCATCCTACGGAAAAAGAAATCACCGCGCGTGCGTACGTACGGAATACCGTCTCCACGTCGTGGTGTAATCTATTTTCCACCACCACCTTACTTGGATGGGTATAATGGTGTAAATAATGACTATATATGACTATTATAAAGTTATAATTATTCTGAAATAGTATACATACACTCCAATACAATTCCATGATCATAGGAACGATATCATCACTCGTGCGTACGTACGGAATACCGTCTCCACGATGTGATGCGACTCGTTATACATGATCTTCATTTCATAATGATTATATAAATGAATTGAATGAATTAATATGATATATATTACACTAATACCATTCTGGAAATGAGGTATCTATAACCTAAAGAGAAGAATAATAATTTATTCGACCAAACACACATAAGAACAAAAAGTTATAAACACCTGAATAACAAGTAGCAATGAAATATTACTACTAAGAAGCTAAGAATATGACCATATATGATATCATAAAAATAAGTATGATTCTGTAATAAGTAAATAACATTATTTAAATCATTATACAGGAGGTTCAGACACATACAATGAATATCGGACCTAAGGTAAGGGAAATATCACAATCTCATTTTTATCCGAGATTGTTTATACTTTGGTAATTACTGGGGTGTATTGTATCATCCACATCCATGTTTCATTAATATTTAATATTATTTCCATCCACCTACAATTGTTTAAATCCAATTTTACCCTTCGGTGAAATTTTAGTATAAGATATGAAAGGAATCTTTTGTCATTTTTCGTACGAGGTACTTTTTGACTTTCTGACAAAAGTATGAGAAGAATGTTTCTTTTAACTTATACGGCATGAATGGATTTTTAAAAAATTATTTCCAAGAAGCTTCCCTTACAAGATTTCAAGTTTATTTTTAATCAACTTCTTTTATTTTAGAATTTAATCACATGTTAAGAAAGGAAAAGTGTTTTTGAAGTAGAAAGGATATTTTCCTCAAGAATGGAGTTCAACTATTTTATCAAAATTATTTTCCATCTAAGATAATAAAGGGTTCTGTTTCTAACCCTATTCTTACATTGATTTGATTATGTTGTGATGGAATTATTTTTATGAATTCCTTTATCTTATATGAATTGTTTTATGATGTCATGATGTTTAAGAATCCCATTTTTATTATATGGGTTATGAAATGATGTATGATTTATGATTTTGTGGCACACATAAGAATGGTATCATTATGAGATGGGTGGGACCTATATCTCCCTCCAATGCATTGGGTAAAGATTTTATATCTCATGAGATAGACATGGCTGGAATGGTAGGTTATACCGGTTCAGTGAAACAGGACTGAAACAAGGAACGAACTCGGTTCAGAAAGGGACTTTGTCCACTAAGATAGTCTTGGCAATGAGTCTTGACTAATAAGAAATGATTCTCTATGATTATGTGTGTATGCCACAAAGTTTCATGTTTTATGTTATGATTTTTGGGATTCCATTTCACTACTATGATTTATCCCATGTTATGATATTATTCTCTCTTTTGCAGGTTAAGATTTCCAAAAGTTATTTTCTTATGAATATGATGTGATTGATATTTCTTTTGTTACCCTTATTGAGAATTTGAGCTCACCCTTTTGTATGTTTTCTTTACCCAGGCCAGGAAGAATGTTATTAAGTAAGATATGCCAAAAGGGACTATAGAAATGATGAAATAAATGGGAGACAGTCTAGACACTTTATGAACCAGTTGTTTATGTTTCCCAGTTTCTAAAGACACTATACCTATACGGTCCTTTCGTGGATTTGTTATATGTTGTAATAATTATGCTTCAATTTTGAAGTATTAACAATGTATGTAAAGTATGGTTCGTTATACTTATTATCAATTAAATACTGATAATAAATAAATATTTTACCTTTATAAATAATTATCAAAATAAATTATAATACTACATTATATAATTCTCTATCTAAAACTCACTGGTCAGCATATTATAACTCGAACCTCAAGAAATATGTGGTAGAAAAGACCCACCATGCATCTAGGATCACTACTTAAAAAATACCAAACATTTTAATATATAATTACCAGATAATTTCTTCAAAAATTGATGAAAAATGAAAATATATCAAGCCAATGACTTATTGATAATCAATCAATGATAAAATATGTATGTTCTCCCCCTATGTAACCTCCAAAACCAATGAGAAAATACCTCATCATTTCTAGATGATTCTACAATTCTTTGATATATTCATCATTCAATACCCAAATCAAACTCATGACATCAAATAAAACGAGACAAGAAAAAAATAGAAGGAACATAGAGTAGGGATTGAAATTTATTTCCATGAAGAACCCTTGATAAACCTCTATGATAAATAAATAATAGGATATGGGATAGAGAGGGAGGTGGATTTTACCACCCTAAATTTTTACAGATCCTAAGGAACCACCCTCTAAGTGGGGTGTTTAAAATTAAAAACCAAAATGACCTATTTTTTATCTAATATGAAAAAATTATATGTGGTACCAGATACTCAATTCACCAGTATCATCCAGCCAGTGTCCCACCATATACCTTTTCCTTGGTCCTTGACCACATGATAGCTCCAACTAGTGGTTACTATTCTTAATTACTCCACTTGGTACCTGATGTTTTTAGGCTAGTGACCCAGTGGCTTACTACATTCAACTTCCCACATTTTTCAAGCTATAAAACCACTGAAACTCATTTCAGGACAATTGCACCCAAAAATACACATCAAAAAATCATTTACATATTTTAAAATTTTTCGAATAATGAAGACTCAAAATCAGAAAAAAAATGAAAATGGACATGGTTCAACTCTAACTAAAACTGAACTTTTATCCAAATATAGTAACACATATTGTTGGGGATTATTACAAACTCTCCTCTAGAAAATTATCAATTTTAAGAATTATCATTATGTATATTCTAAGAACTTTGATGGTTGAAGAAATATGATGAATTCCATAATTTTTAATATCTTATTGGACATGGTCATTACCAAGAATCCCTTATACCATTGCAATGACTAAAATATTTGATAACTTATGATTTGGGCCCCCACATATATCAATCATCTATTTTATGATTTAGTTTGATAAATTATCAAGTCATCATACTCAATCACATATGGAACTAGCTATTTGAGACCCCACTACTCCAACTACTTCAAGAAGCTCTTCAACCCTGAAATTGTGGTTTCATCTCAGACAACTGACTCCATTAAAATTCCCCAATCATAGTGAAATATTTTAATTTGGATTTAATCAATGTCATACAATAAGAGTATATGATTTTATCCTAAACTATATCACCACTCCACATCATTTCACCTGAGGAACATCAAAATACGCAAGACATGAACCCAACACCACCCATTCAAGACTCAGTCTTATTTATAAATCCTCTCTTTTTTGTAGCTATCATCAAAAATTCCTAGAAGTAGTGAAATTTTATAATCCTGTTACCCAAATTATTTTAAATAATAAAAATAAAATGTGAGTATTCCCTCAAAATGGTTTATCTCTACTCTTATCAATTAGCCAACAGATATATTGTCTTATAATAATTAATATAGATCGATACCCATATTTGGGTTTATATCAATTACCAAGAAATTGTTTTTTCTTGCATCCAAGAATTTATAAAAAAACATATCCCCCCCAAACTGGTTTTTCCACACATGTCACTATTGATATACTCAAAACTTAATATGAATGATTGTCATGAAAAAACATCCAATGTTGTATTATACACTATATAATTTTTCTTATCTTTGATCATCCTCCACAAACATTCTAATATTCCATTATTTATTATACACTAATAGTAAAGATTTTCACTTGTAATAATATAATTAACCCATCTCACAATCCCTACCAATGGGTATATGAAATCATAGTATTCCAAAATACAATTTCCCAATTCCATATGCAATCCATTAGTATGACACTAGGTCTGGATGGATAAATATCACAATTATAGAACTGATTCACTATAAAAAAACTACAAAATTCCCACATGATATGAAATCTATATCAACATATAATAAATTTTATAATTTTAATAGTTATAAACTACAAGTAGTTTATTAGTTATGTTAGTTTTCAATTATTAAGTTGAAACATTCACTCCCAAAGCATATTACGAAACCCAAAAATCATTATAATACTTTTCAAATAACTGAAAAGGTCACAAATCACCTCTCTAAAGATTTCAATTCCTTAATTTACCATTGACTATTTATAACCTTATGTCATTATACAACCACACTATGGGTACTTCAACTCCTGCATCAATCACATCTTTATAACACTGGTTACCAATTACTAATCCACCCTTGAACATTCTCAATGTAGCTCCTTCTTAAATATAATATCCCAGCCCCTCAAAATAATTACACCATTTTCCATTTTTCATGAAAATAAATGTTACGCAAATTTCAAAACCACAATATTACATTCATTTTTTTTATTTTATTTTTTGGTTTCCTTATTTTATGCCTTTTTTCGGGGTTTAGATTTTATGATTTTTTATTTTTGGAAAAAATAACGTATCACACTGTCAGTTATAACCCTGAAACAACCTTGTGTAATATTTTGGTAATATAAAATTTCCAATTTTAATAGTCACTAAATAGTTTTCCAAATAGTTTGAGAAAACCATGTGAGTTCTCTAGTGATCCAGTATGGCACATATGGAAGTAAAATGATTTGGAAAATCATGCACCCTACCCAAAAACATAAAAATATTAAAGACACTTGTTTAACAATATTCAAATTTTTCTTTTTTTTATTCCCCAATTCAACCAACATAAATTTATCAGTTAAGGAACATGAAACCGTACTCCTCTCTAACCTATATGGATGTTTTTTTGATGCCTATTCAATTTTTTCCATGTTCATTTAATTAATCCCCACATTAACCTTCTGAATTCTCTCTATTTTCTGACAGAATTGTTTTTATTCTTTACTGTGAATATAATAACATATAGGATTTTCAAACTTGAACATAATGATGTGTTACATTGGGTTAATGATTTTTTCTCACTTATGTAGGTTATCAATTTCCTTTTAATGTTGATTCCCTTTATAGGAATGTACCTTCCTAACAATTACATGTATTAATGGACTCTGGTTTCATTTTATGTTTCTCTTTAATGAACTAAACAATATATATTAAATTAATAAATTATATTTTATATTTATTTGATGCATGGACAATTATTTTTAGAAACTTATTTGTGGGTTGAGTGGATTTCTAAATTGTTTATATAATAGATTCAAACCCACACTCATGGATCTGATGATAAAAATGTAAAAATTGATTATTATTTATTTGATACTGATGAATTAGATAAAAAAAATTCATCCAAAACATTAAAAGTAAATATTAGATCGCTTACATACCAAATGATACTTTAGGTTTAGAGTTTTAGAGAATTAGTAAAAATTCATACATAAACAACATTCATGATTTACAGAGAGTATCTTTCCCACTATACCCAACTATTTTTATGTCTTATTAATTCATCATAATCATCCATATGAATTCCTTATATATATTGTTCATTTAGATTCATTATTGATAACATGGGGAAATAAAAAAAATATGGGCAAGCTCAAATGCTCCATAAGGGTAAAAATTAGCATTAATAATTAAATGTCATCAATGATCTTAAGAACAACATAATAGTATGATGACATAATGAAATATCATGAGAAAAAACTAAGAATATTCAAACCCATAAGCACAAATATGATCAATAATGAAACATGGAATTATGATTTATCATATGAAAGTTTCATAAGAACCAATAATCATGATCCATGTGATTCTATTATTGATCAAAGGAATCATTAAAACCCAAAGAATGAATAATGAAAACGGGTTGGTATATTTGAAAATTATCTTCAAAAAGCCTTTTGAAAACCATTTTAAATGGAATAACCATATGGTCAACTTCCAAACCCAATTAATTGGAGTGATACATGGAAGCACCATTCAAATAATATATATCAGGCTCACTCAAAACACATGTGGTGAACCAAACATATTTTCTATATTAGACTCACCTGTCAGATATAATGGGCCACATCTTTTAATAAAAATTTCAATGAATCATAAGATGAATAAATAACATATATCTCTCATCTTATCATAAAAACATCTATTATTCCTTTTATATCTTGTTTAACCCATTGAAATGAATTAGATTCCATGAAAATCTAGGGGAAACATGATTAAAATATTGAATAGTCATGGGTTCAATGAAAATATCATTGAAACATGATTAAACCGTGGAGATGAAATGGCTTCCATGATAATCTATTTCATGCAATAATAATCTATCCAGATAAATAATGAGAATAGTATCACTACATATTTTCCCCAGTAGATCATAAGTAACATCAATGGTTTTGGATATTGATGAATGGAGATACTATTAAAATATAATTTATAAAGCTAGGTTAAATTAACCTTTCCACTTTTAGTATCATAAAAGGGTGTCATCTTTGATGGAAAATGATTTTTAAATACCACATGGAATATTTAATGAGAAAAATATACTTTCCATTTTGAAAAAACTTATATAAAATTTAAAAAATATAAAAAAAATTAAATCAATCAAAAAAATTGAATATAATATTTGAAACATTAAATTTATTAGTTAAAAAATGATTTGACATGAATCCAGGAAAATCCCTTAATGTTTTAAATATTATAAAACATTTTTCAAAAAAATTAATCGGAGTCAAAGTAACTAATTTGGAAAATGTTATTAAATTTCCATTTTAAATACATTGAAAATAAGTTCATAGATCCTGAAAAATATAAATATGAAATCCATTACATTTTTAAAATATCATTTTGGAGAACATTTTATGAAACAAATTTATGGAGGAGAAATAATTATGATTGAAAGAAGGATTCAAGCTCAGTTTCACATATAATAAACATTATTGAAATTTTTCCAATAAGTAAACAAGGAAAAAGAAATCAAACAATTTAAAAATATTCATAACCTGTGGAGAAAGAGGACACATGCTCCATGAGAATAATATTATCTAATTTCCTCTAAAAGAGCCTTGAACATATATAATCCTAAATTAAATGATATTGTATCATAAAGACTTTTTAACATTGGTAACTCTTCAATCATAATCCCCTGTGAAAGGATAACATAAAATGAAACATTCAATATCATGAAAATAAAGAGATATATGATTTAATATATAAAAGGGGAATTATATACAATACATAAAATAATATAGGTGTATAAAATAACATATGTCCCAAAGAAAATAATTTGATATTAGCATCCCTTACAAGGATTATATTATTGAAGTGAAAATTAATCAATAAAACATTTAAGTAAAATCATATTGGATAAAATAATTTTAATTGAAAATTAAAATACATTGATTTATAAAGAATTAATGATATTAAATGTAAAAGGGGTAGTATATACAATATAAAATAGAATCTTAGTGAAAAAAATAAAAAAAAATATCTCAATGAAAGGAAATTGAGATTGAGTCCCTTACCCCAGGTCTAGAATTTCCATGTATTTCATTTAACTCTTGTATAATCAGCCTATATAAATTATTTTATTTATTAATAAGATTTTAACAAATTAATAAAATATAAATAAATCTTTTACTTTATTAATTTTATGTACATATTTAAATAACAATTTAATTAAGTCCATGAAGGGTGTTTTGAGGACGTTCATTCCATATCATCAAAATGGATTCAATATGTTGATTATGGTAAATGGGGTCATTATTCAATCAACCCAATAATAATAATAATTGTATATTTATCATATTTATATATCAATTATACTTTTAAAACCAATCATTAAATTTGTTTAAAAAATGAACAATTTTATAATCATGGATACATTAGTTCTTAGAAGAGCATGAGTAACATATCCATTTTTCAATGATCGCTATGGAACTAAGTTAAGTATTGTTTTATATTTCCATAAGTACAATAACATTATAAATATAATATTATTTCATTAAATATAATTATTATTATCATCCATGAGATGTGGTGATGAAAAACTAATCACATTATTTCATGGAGGCGGTAGTCCACACATACACACAAACAACACTACCATTTTCCTCTGTGAGGAATCAATATAAAATAAAATGACATATTATTATTTTATAGTGATAAATATTACAATAATATTATAATTATTTCATATATATCACATAGATTCATTAAATTTTTCTATATTACCTTCCATGCAAGGAGTTAGTGAATAAATAATGAAATCACTTCGTGAGGAGGTAGTTTGCCGTACACACGAGCGAAGTTGTTGTATCCCCAATAGAAAAGAATGTAAAAAAGGTATGTTTGATATCATAATTCCAAGATAATAATTAGGTTTGAAATATTATATATATACTGTAAATACATCATTATAACCCACTAAAATAGTATGCGATGAAAAAATAATAACATCAGTTCATGAGGCTATAGTTTGTTGTACACATGAATGCTGGTTGAGTTTTCAATATTTTGGAATATGAGATGGATTGAAGTTATTATGTTAACATAATAACATCTCAGTTTATTTTAGATATTGGTTTTATTATATTATAATAAATAAGAAAATATTTTCATAAGTTGGGAAAATAAATAAAATAAAATGATTAGTTCAGCATGATGTCTTATCTTAATAAAACCTCCTTATGTATGTATCAATGGTCATCATAGGTGGTCATTATGATTAAAAAATTGAATCTAGGAATTTCATTGTGAATTAAATAAGTTATTTGGTCTATTATTGTTTTATACAAAGGTATTTAGAGGTCTTTAAATTAAATGATATGCCGACTTTTATATGTTAAGTGAGTGACACTAATGTAATTTTTGAAAAGAAAAAGTGATATCCACGTTTTTATCATTCCAAAATTCTAAAAAAAGACCATTGTAAATAATTTTATGAGATATAGTCTAAATATTTATAAAAAATATAATTTATACAAATATTTAGTTCATTTTACCATTTTAATTTTAGTTAGACAACTGATAAAGCCATTTTTACCTAAACTGTGATAAACTATATTTTTTCACTATTCATAATTACCAAAAATAACATAAACATATTAGATAAAATAAATTATTATGGTTCCAAATATGGAATAATTTTTTAAAATTAAATTCATTTAAGTGGAACAATTTAATTTAAAATTAAACCCGTATATGTGATAAAAAAGTGTTTTTTCATGAAATGTATTTTTCACGCATATAAGAATTTTATATTTACTCTATTACTGGGAATGATCGTTATATGAATATCAATTAATATTTATATATATATTCTATAAATTTAATTTAAATAATTCCACAATATGTGTTATTTTAATTAATAAAAATTGAAAAACATTATGAACATTAAAAAAGTTTTGTAGGAAAATTCATTTTCAAACCCAAAAAAGAATCATATGATATAATATTATATAAAGATTACTAAAAAGTTTTTAATTTTATTAAATTTAAATAATTTATAGTTATATTAATATAAATAATATTAAATTCATAATTTTACTTTTAAATTACAGATTTTTTTGTAATGAATTGACGATTTTACAAAATCGGTGTTTTTCAGTATTCACTGAAAAATCCATAATTTTTGAAACACACCAAAAATTCACAGTACATTAATTTTGATATGATTTTTTATAAATAACAAATTTATTTTATCAAATATATTTCCTAAAACATGTATAAATTAATTATAACACCTTGTAATAGAAATAAAAACATGTTCATTTTTTATGAAAACATATTTTTGATGAATAAAATGAAATTGCTAATAATTGATTGATTATTTACTAAGAATTTACCTTTATATTAATATTTAATTATATATTTATATATATAATAATATATTTAAAACTATTCATACCCACCAAATTAATTACATGGTTATAACATTCATATATTTTTTGGGTTGTTTAAGCTCGGTGTTGTGTGTTGTATATACTATCAAACATAATTATCTTTTTTAGGGTGTCACATTCTCCCCCTTAAAAAAATTACCTCTCAAAATATGAACCTAAACTTGGTATGGAAGGGTTCAAAATTTCAAAAAAAACATTGTTGAAATAGACATCATAAAAATGGTTAACGAAACATCCACTTGAAGATAGAGAGAGAGATTCATGAAACTCATTGAGAATAACACATAAATGGGCTTCCAAGTTGGAAAACATTAGTTCTATGTGATGATAAGCAAATTAAAGAAAAATTAGATTCCAAATTAATTGTGGATAGTGATAGATATCATGGATTAAAAGAAGGTGAATTGTTATGAGAAAGTCAATAACAACAAAACCAAAACCTAATAGGTGTAGAAGGACCATTATATCATCAGAAAGGAATGTAACATGATAAAATTTTCATTTTCCATATCCTTTTCCTATATTTATGGAATTACATACCATCTGTACCAATAAAATAAGTAAATAAACTTATGAGATAAGTTAAATTTTATCCATTAATCAATTTCCACAAAAATCTCATCTTTTTCTCCTAAATATGAGAATTATAGATGAAATTTTCATGTATTGAGCAAGAAAATATACTTTTAATGTATCACAGGACTAAAAAAAGGGATAAAAATATATTCCAATTTTTATTTGACATTATCCAAAACCAAAATGGTTTGAAAAAGGTATGATTTTTTCCAAAATTAATATGCCATCATATAATTAAATTATAAAATAATATTAAAAATTGAAAAGTAATAACCAAATATATAACTAAATAATTCCACAAATTAATAACCCAATATCCCAAATAACCTCAATAAACTCAACATTAAAGTGTGTTTTATCCTCAATAGTAATTTCATACCGCCCTTCTTATATTTAAAAAAATATAGTGATACTCTTATAGAATAACATTAATCACTTTGTCACAAAATCACTTTTCAATCCCTTGGACATGTGGATGATAAACCCTATTTTCCAAAATTAAACATAATTTTTATCCTTTAAACCATTTATTTATAAAATTTATGTCATACTAACCAGTATAGTTTATGGGTTAGTGGTATGCATTTTACAGTTTCTACCTTTTGGTTTGGGGTGCAAGGACCATGGAATTTCTAGATGTGATTGGTTGTCCCAAAGTATTTGGGTTTGTATTTTTCCGAAAAATATGTCCTTATAATATTCCCATAAATATGATTTTCTTCCATAAAAATAATCATATTCATCAATAATATTAAAAAATTGGTGTTTATCAATATCTATAAACGCGTGAAAATAGAACTCCACCTCTAATAATAATTTATGTTGATCCAAGGGTTATATAATCCATATCCCAATAAAATATCTCACAAATTTCATCAATCATCTCAAACAATCATGACTCAAAACCATAAAGCGGGTGTCTATGAAATTGAACTTATGATCAACCTTAATGTTATAGACCTTTTATGGTATACATAAATCTTAATATAACATTGCCTTAAGAACATAATAATCTATAAAGTTATCTAAACCCAACACTGATATCAACTATAATAGCCCCAAACATGCACTTCTAGATATTATGCTGAAAACAAAAAGCATTTCATTTTTTCCTATGATAGCGATGAATGATACCCAATTTTTTTCATCCAAGACATACAACATAAAAGTGAAATATTGGATCACTTACATACTAATGTACCTTTTGGTCAGGAGTTTTATATAATTAGGAAAAGTATTACATAAACCACACACATTCATTCAAAATATTATCATTCCCATTGTACCCACATTTGCATATTCAATATCAAGGAACCAAACATCGTCCATATTAATCACTTATAGAAATAATTCATTTAACATCATTCTTGATCAACTGGGTAACATTAATCATAATATTGGTGATCTCAAATGTTTAATTAGGCTAAACTTGTTAATTTACAAATTAATTTCATCCATTCATGTTGTAAATATTATTTAGAAACATTATTTTCAAAAAAATTTAAATGGATGTAAAGTGATCCACTTGGAAAATGTTAATAAATTTCAATTTGAAATGCTTCTAAAAAGTTTAATTATTAATTAAAAAAATCATTAAGAAGTAATTTATCTTTAAAAAAATTTCACTTTTTAAAACAATTTAGAATTAAAATGGTATGGAACATAGATATTCTTGATTTAAAAGAAATATACAAGATCTGTATCACTTTTAAACAACATTGTTGATATTTATTTTAAAATAAGGGAGAGAAATGAAATATAAAATTTTAACCCAAATGATTACCAATAGATAATAAAGTGATGTTAATAAAATAAATAAGAGTATATTAATACTTTAAGAGATACCTTAAACATAAATACTCTCTAAAAGGAGGATATTGTATCCTAAACTGTTCACCAATTCGGTAAATCTTCAATTATAAGACCCATTAAATAATAACATAAAATTTAATATTAAATATCATGAATATAATGGGATTAATGATTTAACATGTCAATGGGGTAGTAGATACACCTTATAAAGGAAGATAGGTGTATTACATAATATATTTCCCAACTAAGATAATTTGAGATGAAAAACCATTACAATGGTCATAATATTGAAGTGATAATTAATTAGAGAATTACTTATGTGTACTAAAAGTAAATAAACATACATCAAGTGGAAATATAAAATAATATTCTCAAAATTCATCCTACACATAATCTTATAATATCAATGGCAATAAAGATGTAATATAAATCAATGAAAATAAATTAACTTATCAAATTCATTACTAATTAATAAATTTTCTTGTCAAATATCCTTTATTGAAATAAATAAAATTGAAACTCATAATACATGGATGTATAAATAATTCATGATATCACATGTAAAATGGGATGTATGTACAATATATACAAAAAATATAATGAACCAACCTGGGTAAACTAAACCAGCCACCTGATCTGTTCATCACATAATGAGGATCAACAAAGAAAGAGGAAACAACTTGTTAGTTTAAAAAAACAAGACATAAAAGCATAGTATAAAGAGTAATAAAACAATACATCCAAGTTCCATATAGTCCAATCCAAACTAGATAAACAATAATAGTATAACAAGACAAAAACCAATATGTCTCAATGTGAAATTATGTCACCAAGAAATCTTCTCCCAATTAAGGCTACGGTGATGAGAGAAACCAATATGATATGTGATGAATTTCCCTTTTCATGGATCATGAAATACAATATCTCAAACTACCAAAAGTAAAATGTAAGTTGTGATAAAAAATCCCAATTGGATATCCCCATATTCTATGAAAACTCTAATAATAATAATGCGACAATTTAATCTTTAAAAAATGTAGTTTCAAAAAGAATTTTTATAAATCCAAACCCACTTGTAAATATTCTCCTTTTTTCTTAAAATCCTTTCATAATCATAGATATTATAATATGAAAAGTATAACTAATAAAAAGAAAATCATATCCACACACCATAAGGTAACAAGTAGACATATATCCATGAAGAAATCTGTCTTTAAAAACCATGTCAAATAACCTCATGTAAAAACCCTGTGGCCAACGAACCAAGAAAAAATACATCATGCGTCAAAAAAACCGTAAATAAAAAATAATTTCTTATTGGGGGCTAACATATGTGAATATATACTAGACCTAAAATAATCCTAAACCAAGCATATTTTTTTACCAAATAATATCGAATCCATCCACAGTCTGATGATATCACAAAAGTGACCCCTAGTGGATCTACACACAATAGGGTTACACAAATCCATTTCACAACACACCTAAGGTTCCTATTGTTCCATGTATTTAAAAATAAATTTCAGAAACATGATCATATTTTATAAAGAAATTCAAAACCATGAAAAGTTTATTTTGTGTTTGAAATCGCATTTCCAAATAAAGATCACCATTCATGAAATTACACAAACACTTACTATGAAAAACCCATGTTTCTAATAAAAAATACATTTAAAACATGTTCCATTATAAAATATTAATTTCAATCACAAGTTATTCAAATTCAATAAATTTTAAAAATTAATGTTTCAAGAACATTATGTAATTAAAATAACTAATAATTTTTATGGAAACACCTTCCTTGATGATTAAGGTAGAACTATTTTGCTTCAACAATGAAAACCAAGGAAGAGTATATCTGGTCTTCATGATCCTAGATCAAAAATAAAAATTTTAATCCTTAATCAAAACCCCTATATCTAGAATTAATATCCACTTTTTATTATATAATACAATAAGAGAATAGTTGTAGAAAGGATATATAATGAGGAGGGTAAACCGAAACAAAAATATAACATACCTTGAGATGGTCCATCAAGAATGACCAAATTACACCAATATTCCCAATAAAGAAACCTTGAGACCACTAATGAACAATTAAATTGATCCAATATGTGATTAGGGGGTCATTAGAAGTTAAACTGGGGTCCTAGGGACTTTTAATTTAAAAACTCAGAGCATTAACAAACTACGAACATGGTTTACTTGATAGGACACATGGTTAGCAATAACCATTTGTCTTAACCATGTACTATATATGGAGATTTTGGTTGGGGTTCTTAGTTAGGACACATAGTTACTATAACCATCCACTAACTATTTGTAACCCCTATTCTTATGGGTGCATAGTTTAGTGGTGCGATAAAACCATTTTGACAAACCGTGTGACCCCTTACATATGACCATTCTTTGCCGTAGAGTTACATCGGCCAAACCACATGGTTTTCTAGAACAATTCAGTAATTTTCCCAAATTTTTCAATGAACTCCGTAAATGACACCATAGTAAGACCTAACCAATAAATAGTAAAAAGGGGTTGTAAATTACTTGTAATAATGTAATAGAATGTTACAATCTCCCCACATTAAAGGATTTCAGCCCCTTGAATGTTCTCAAGTTCCTAGATTAGAAAAAAGAGAAGGGAATCGACCCCTCATCATTTATTCAAACTCACATACATCATTTATATATAATCCATAGTTTCACAGTTCCCAGACTAAAGGATTTATTTTACCATGCAATACCTAATCTTGAAGATCTATATTCTGAATTGGTTAGTTAATAACGATTATGGTTGGGCCAAGATTAGCATCCTCCAATTAAATCACATGGAAAGAATATATTTTATAGCTCCTTAGGTGGGAAGCATTAAAATCATCATGAATAATTATCATGTGAGATGGTAAGTCCAACAGTTATGTCACCCTTCCAAGTTGCTCCATGATCTCAAAGGGGATAACAAACCTCAGTGGCAACTTACCCCATTTACCCACCCGATGATGTCCCAAACAAGGTGAAACTATAATAAATACCCGATCATGAACCTCAAACTCATAAAATCAATTATTATAGTTCATGTGTGGTTTTATATTAATCTGTTATGTGACCATCCTTTTTTGGATCAATGGAACCTTTTTGTTGTCTACTAAATTTGACTCTTCCCAAGCAAGGACCAGTCTCCCAACATTTCCCTGAAAAATCAAGATCTATATTGCTTCCTATAAAATTATTCAAAGGGAAAAATCTAATTTGAATCCAAATAACTATAGTTATAGGAATATTTCTCGAGAGGAAAATAATTTTCCGAAGATCCAAAAAAATCAACACATCCGTCCGAAGCATATCCTCAAGAAGTTGGATTTCTCTATTCATTTTCACATAAATCTGTAAACTATAAGTAATGTTGAATTTCCACTAGGAACTGACAAGATCCTACAAAATCATCAAGAACATATAATTTATCCTTATTTCCTTCAAATAAATAATAACAATGGGAACCCCATCGACTCTCACAATCTATTAAACACATAAGTACATGGGTCAATTCACTTTCATCATACCCATGATAGGTAAAAAATGAGATGATTTCATAAGTTAATCATTGATCAACCAAATAACATACTTACCACTATATGTATTTGGAAAACAAAGGATTTTTTCTAATGGAATCACATCCCACTTTCATACTAGAATGGGACAAGTTTACAAAAAACCATCAGGTCTCTAGTGTTCTAGCATTTTTTCCAAATGAGAAAATGTGATACAAATTTTCCAATCAACCACCTCATACCAAGACACCAATACCACCTTCTCAAGTCATGATACAAATTTTTGTCCCAATTTGGTATAGAACAACATGACTGTATTCCACTTACAATTAACTATTTTCTTAGTGAAATATTTACAACCAACCTATTACATAATCAAAAACTTCTATAGGGAGATTAAGACCACTCGCTTGAAGTCTTTCCACCATTAAAGGCTTTACCAAAGCATTGGAAATTTTTTTACATCACCTACTTGATTTGAAATTGCTCATCAAATGATGAGGCAAATTTTATAAATCCTAATAACACCTTCACACCATTCTCTTCCACCAATAGTATCATCTCAGAAAATATAATAATTAGAGACAAGTCCTCAACTAATTCATTTTGGGATTAAATCAGTTATTTTCTATTCAACATATCTGAAAACAAATTCCCTTTAAAAAGAATGTACAGAATATAAAAATAAAAATTATGAATATACTCCACTGAGGGTCTATATCAAAAGTGCAGATCCATCCATGTAAAAATATTTTCCAGGTTTTCAGGATCAATATACAATATAAACCACTTTCCAAATACATATTGTCTCCATGTTTTGAGTACATGAATAATAATTTCCAACTCAAGATCACGGGTAGGGTAGTTCTTTTCATTAAATAATAATTGGATAGAGCCATTTAACACCACATATTTCTTCAGTATCAAGACATATAACAAACCCATAGTAGAAGCATCACAGAAATCATCATAACCTGAACTTGGTTTCAAAAGAATCAAGAATGGTGTTGAATTAAACCTTAACATTATCTCCTAAAAATATCAATAAAAATTTTAATTCTATTGAAACAGTTCACTTCTATGGGTTAGAGATGGCATCAAAGATTCAATTTTGTAAAAATAATGAACAATCCATCTAAATTAAATATCCAAACCCAAGATTCTTCAGATATAAAACACATTTATACGATTCTCTAAGGATATAAAAACCAGTTTCTTTTTAGAATACACAGTTATATCCCTCTTATATATCACATTCCTTATAAATGTGACTTCTCAGATATAAAACTCACATTTGGAATGATTACTATATAGATGATATTCTTTTAATGTTCAAAGAGTGATATCCAAATGGTCTACATGAACTTCCACTGACATAAAGTACACAAATATATCATTCATGAACATAACAACAAAATATTCCAAAAACCAATTAATGATTCACTTCATCAAATCGATAAATATGATTCTGTAGTTATTGATTTTTAATTCCATAACCAGAAACTCAAAATTCTAGTAAAAGCTCCTAAATATTATCTGAGTTATATCCTCTTCTCAGTATCTCTACTAGTGAAAACATTGTTGAAGTTAAATATTTAAAAACTAATGTTCCCCTCTAATAAATTGAAAGATATCATTAATCCTAGGAAAAGGATATTCTTCCTTAATAGTAACCTGACTCAAATATTGATAACCCACGAAAATTATAAGATTCTCATTTTCATTCTTAGTAAATAGGATTATCGAAGCTAATAGTGACATGCTAGGATGAATAAATCCATTATCCTCAAAGACATCTTGTTGGAAATTATGTTTTAGTAAATTAGTAGGTTACATCCAAGAAGATGGAATAGAAATGGAAATCATATCCGAGAGAATGTAAATAGTAAACTCAACCTCCCTATATACTGGTAAACAATAAAAAACATCTATAAAGTCCTCACATTATTCTCAAACCACTACAAGAAGAAGACATCCAAAATAAGGGATAAATACATGAAGAAAAATATCCAATGATTGGTATTATATTACCATAACATAAGGAAAAATATTCATAAACCATATCGATCTAGAGTTCCAGTCACCCTGAAGAAAATGAGAGACTATATCAAAAGATAAAAACTAAACTCAATGATAATAATAGTCTATATAGATCTTGAAATGTATAATCCAATCCATTCCATGTATTAGACTAAATTTGTTAAAATCAAAAACAAAAAATTCTTTTATCACCTCATAGCCTAATATAATCACCTGAAACATGGGACAATGAAAACTTTGTTTAGACCTCTTTCCCAATATCATGGAAAGATCCAACATGATAAGAATAAGTTCCAAATGCAAGCTAAAAATTTCAACTAAATTTGATGTTTTTAATGAATTACTAAAACATGTATAAAAAAATCTATCACCATAGAAGATGAAATAAACAATATACCCTTAGTAGTATCTGGACCTCCTAGTGAATCCTCTTGTGCACACTCCACCGCATAAATCTATCTGGTATTAGCCACATGAATACCCCACAAGGAATGAGGATTATACCAACCACCCTTGGAAGCATCATTATAAACTTGTGAACCGCTTGTGAGAGTATTTTTATCATTACTACCCTGGTACATCATTTCACAAAAAGTTTTTACTTATCCTAATAATCCAAAAAGATGAATAGTATTGAGAGCCTTTATACAATTAGGCTTCGTAGGATAATTCCTTCTACACTAGTATCATACATTATTATTTTTTCTTGATGAATCCACTGAAAATAATCTAGAATAAAATTAACCACCCTTGCACTTCCATTTATAGATAAAAAATGAACCCAACCTAATAACAACACAAACTGAAGCTCCACCCAAACTTGCCTTCCATCTATGTGTACCTCATCCAAGTATTATTTTTCATCTACCTCCAAGAAGGTCTGAAGAATCACTAGAATTAACATCAACTGAATATATTGTCTCAATCCCAACATTACCCTATAAGTTTTTAGGTACTCATTACTGACATGATGTGAAGCTAGAGGTGCCAGCCCAGAAAAACTGATGGAATAATCTAGAAATGTATGCCCCCATGATCCAAGTTCAGAAACTCATGGGTATTTAGAACATGTATTGTCTTTGGGTAAAACTATTGATTTGTGATTTTATTTAAATAATTATAGGTAATTCCCTCATGCATATTATCTTGAACAATATAGTCCCACCATATCATTCTCTGTCCATCAAACATATACATGGAGAAACCCACAATATAGTCTTCAGGTTTTTTAAAAAATTTAAATATCCTATCAATATTCTCATTAACACCTCATATTCCTAAGTTTTTTTCACAACTCAAAATATAGGTGGGTACTTATTCATAAATTCTAAGCCTTAATCCACAATTCATCATGGGTTCCTCACACCCACTTGTCCAATAGTCTGAATTGTATTGTTTACATCTTAACCCAAATATGGGTACAAAAGTACGTGGACCTACAAACCATGTCCTAGAGCCTCCACTATTTTTTATAAGAGCTCTTACCAGAGGAATTTTATATTAATCACAAGACAAAAACCAATAAACCTTATAGCATATTCCAAAATCATTGTACAAGCAATAATAATTCAGGTATATTATTTAGAAAATCAATAATTTAAATCAATTAGGAATTTTATGAATAAAAAAATTATTTAGGAAAAAAGTAAATTTAAATAAACATCCCATTCAATTCCATCAAATGACCTCAAGCATGATGTCTCAAACATGGTAGAAATAAATTCTGTCCACACATTGTAAATCGAGTTCTGACATGAATGTGAGCTGGCTGGGTACCCTCCTACACTTACTAACTGAATTATGGGGGTCCAAATACCTTTGTGCATATGAAATAGAACAAAACATATACATTGTTAGCACACATCAGTATAAGATCCCATTTTTTACCAAATTAAAAATAACATACTTCTGTAGATTAAACAAGCCACCTGATCCAATTGTCCTATGGTGAGGAACAATAAAGAACGAATAAAAAACTATTGAGTATAAAAATAAGACATAAAACAAGACTACAAAGTGGAATAAAGAGATAAAAAAAAGACCCATACAATTTAATCCAAGCTGGATAAACAAGAATAGTATTAAAATAAAAATCCAACAAGTCTCCATGTAATTAAATTTCACCACAAAATCATCATACGATAAAGGATATGATCATAATATAAACTAGTGTGTTATCTCATGCCTTTCCCTTCATATTTATCCTAATATAAAACATCTTCAACCGCCAAAAATAAGAAGAAGTGTGTGAGAAAAAATCCCATTATGATACCACCACAAATTCTATATAGGATTTAATAATAATAATTCATAAGTTATAGATTTTAAAACAGTTGTTGTTTTATAAATAATTTTCATAAATCCATACCTATTTCAAAATCACTTCCTGTTGTTTTTATAAAATGATTTGATATTATAAAATAAAATAATATGATAAGTAGTAGTGATAAAATATGAAATCATATCTGTGTAGACTGGTGTAAGTAAGAAAACACATATCCATGAAACAATCCATCCTAAAACCTTGTGATACAACCTCATGAGGAAAACCTATGAGAAAAAATCCATGAGAAAATCCATCATGCGATAAACAAACCATAAATAAAAAAAGAACACCTTATTAATCTCTAGAATATGGGAATGCATACTAGGAATAAAATAATACTAAAACATGAATTTATTGGGAACAATATATATTGATTACAATAAAAGTATATTGATATTTTAAAAGTAATCCCTAGTGGTGACACACACACACACACTAGGGTTACCTATCTCAATTTCCAGACTCACCCAAGGTTCCCCATGTTCCATGTTTATCAACATCAATTTAAAAACCATGATAATGATTTATAAAACATTTTAAAATCTTATCCAATATTATTAGGTTCTTGAAAACCCATCTCAATATCAAAAGCAATATTCAAGTATATAATCAAACACTTGGTTAGGAAGAAAACATTTTTAAAAGAAAAACTCCTTTAAATACATCTATATTTACCAAAAATCCATTTAAACCCCAAATAAGTTAAATTCAATGAAAAAACCAAAATAATTTTATAAGGAAAATAAAAAATTTAAATAATTAACTACTAATATTGATACAACTACATCTAGAATAGAGGTATAACTTTTCTCCTTCAACAATAGTGATTTAGGAAGAGTAGGTAGGGTATTTATAATTATGTAATAATAAGAGCCACATAAATCCTGTATCAAACCCCATATATCTATAATATATGGAACCTTTGGGTTCCACGATATAAGTGGATAATATATATAATTATAATCTAAATTGAAGATGGTAAAATAGACCATGAATTCAACATACCGAGAGTTAATCTACCAATAATGAGTGAAATCTGCTGAGAATCCGAAGAGAGAGTACTCTTGATATATGGGGAAGGATTAGGTCAAGACAATATGATATTAGGGGTCATTATAGGTTAAACTTGGGTCCTTGTGATTTTAATTTATAATTAAAATCTTTAAAAACTTATGCACACGGTTTTCCGAAGAGGTCACAATGTTTGGATTAACCATGCACCTTAACCATGCACCCTATATAAATATTCAATTTGGGGTGCATAGTAGGGTTGGATAATTAATTTAAATATGATAAAAATGAATATTATATCTTTTAAGGGGTGGATGGTTTGGAGTGTTGGTCGTGTGGTTTTGAAAAATCATGCTCCTCCTTCTAGAAAACCATTTTTGGTTGCATGGATTCCCAGGCCAAACTGCATGGTTTTCCCTAATTCTATGCCTACTATTCATTTCCCCAAGGGATGATTTTTTTTAAACACCCAAAAAAACATTAAAAAAAAAGACCCACTAAACCATGTTAAAAAAATGGTCAAGAAGTTCTTGTAATAATGTAATCTAATTTTAAAAATTAGGATTATAAAATTAAAATATGTCTCAATAAAAGGATGTTGAGACTAAGTCCCTTACCTCTAGTCCAAAATATTCATGTATGTTCTTTAATTATTATATTGTAATATTATACAATTATTTTATTTCATAATAAATTTTTTTAATTTTATTACCATATAATTAAATCATTTATTTTATTTATTTGAATGACATATTTAATTACTTAATCATTTAAGTACATGCCAGATGTTTTGAGGATGTTTGTTTCATATTTTCAAAATGAATTCTGTATATGGACTGTGGTTAAATGGAAATTATTCCATAGTCTATAGAATAATAATTATGAATTATTTATTTTATTTATACATCAATAATAATTTTAAAACCAATCATTATATACGGTTATCAAAAAATTAACTATTTTACAGTAAGGGAGAGGGTAGGTTATTTGTATTTATGGTTATCATTTCAATTTTTCAACGATCATTATGAAAAGAAGATAAGTATTATTTTATTTTAAAAAACCATAATCTCTCAAATATAATATTATTTCATTAAATGTACTAATATATATCATAAATGTAATGTGGTCATGAAAAAATAATCGCATCTATTTGTGGAGGCATTAGTCCACATGTATGCACGAATGACGTTTTCATTTTCCAGTGAGTGGAAATGTAAAAAATAAATTGATATGTTATATTTTCATAATTATAATTAGTTAATTAATATTATAATTATTTCATATATATCATATATATTAATTGACATTATCTTGATTACTTTACATGTAAAGTGTTAGTGAAAAACAAATCACATCGCTTTGCTAGGTTTTAGTCCACCGAACAGACGAGTGATGTTATCATTATTCCTTTGGAATGAAATTTAAAAAGTTATATGTGATATAATAATTAAAGGACTATAATTATCTTGAAAAAATATTATATATAATTTAAATCAATCATAATATGCATCTTTTTGAAGAAGTAATGGAAATTGAATTACATTTGATCGCGATAATGTAGTCTTCCACACACAGGAATGATGGTTTCATCTTACATTTGATGAAATAAGATATGGAATTAAGTTATTAAATTATCAAAATAAATTTAAAATATGTGTTATATACTTATGTTATTATATCATCATAATTAATAAATATTTTAAGAAGGTTTAGGGAAAAGTGAAATAAAATGTGTGGTTAAGTATGATACCTCTTCTTCAGACAACATCCATAGCTAGGCACCAAAATCCTTCATAGGATGTATTTTTGATCAAAAATTTGCTTTAGATAATTTGTTGGTAATTAAAGAAATATTATGGAATATAATATCTAAGAAAAAGGGATAAGAAGTTTTGTATGGGAGAGGAGAGGGGTGGCCTTTTATAAGTGATGTGAGTGGCACACATATCTTTTTTGAAAAGAAAAAGTGAGACCAATGATTCATAAATGAAAAAAGTGTACAAAAGGATCCTAAATAATAAATATATGATATAGGGATTAAATATTTCTATCCATTATAATTTATACATGTTTTAGTTCATTTTAATCAATATATTTTTAGTTTAACCCCTTGGTATATCTATTTTAACCGTAATCACATTAAACTATTTTTATAGTTTTCGCTGTTAATTATAAAACAAAATTAGTTTACAAGAATATATATAGAAATTTTTTATTATTACTAATATTTAATATATTTTCCTAAACTCAATTGATAAAATTTGAAGAATATAATTTAAAATTAATCCCACAAACACGATTAAAAATGGTTTTGTTAACAAATGTATTTTTAAATAAAATGATGATTTTATATTAAAAATATTATTTTTAAAAGTATTTATATTAATATTAATTAATATATATATATATAATACATAAATTTCATTCAAATAAATCATAATATTGTGTTATTTAAATTAATTAAAATGGATAAACATTAATCACTTTAAAATAATTTTCAGAAAAAATGTGTTTTTTAAACCAAAAAAAATTATACTAAAATATAGTATATATATGAATAAAAAGGGATTAATTGGATTACATATAATACAAATAATACATATAATTTTCTATATTAAATTATAATAACAATAGTAATTTTAAATTTTTTGTGTTTTTTGAAAAGAAACGACAGTTTTACCTAAATTGTTATTTTTCATTATTTACTAAAAAATCAATTTTTTTTTAAAGTAATCATTTAATGTCACCCCATGTTAATTTTGAAAAATTATTCCCCCATTAGTTTTCAATACCCATACATTATTTTCCAAACTATGAGAAACAATAATTACTTTCAGGCCTTGCAATAGGCAGACTTGGACACCTGTTTTTTCCAACAACATGGGTTTGTGCATGATAAAATCGAATCATAAAATGATTTAATTTACATCTATTTTATTGATGGATGTTTGGGAGAATGGATATATGATTTTCAAGTCACATGTAAGATATATGAAGGAGTGTCTAACCAACACTTGTAGTAACCTCTATTGGGTCACTAAAAAATATGAGAGATTTCATTATTTATTATAGTTTTTTAACGCCCATCAATATGAATAGCATGAAAGTATCTGACAATGCACATATGGCTAGTTAAATGGAAGGCTAGAAATTGTTATTTAACATTTGTTTCTGATTTATTTTTAATTTTTAATAAGTTATTTTAATTTTAGAATTATTATTTCTTATTAATTTTGATGATTCCTTGTTTTATTTTTTTTATGTATCATCATGCCCATAAATATTGCCCCATACCCCCCCCCCCATAAGGGGATGTGTATCACATCCAAAACGAAGATACACTATTGGATCAAAATTTATTTGAGGATGTGGAACAAGAAATTCATGTAATGGTTCAGGTGGCGGGTTCTTTTATTTAACCAGTCAGAGAAACTAATCTAGATCCTAAAAATGATTTATAATAAGAGTTTCTTAAAAAAACAACATATTTTCTAGGAAATAATGATCCATAGTATGATAAGATTTAGATATATAATGCTACGGGAATATTAAAATATCATGGGTGCCTAAACTCTATTAATGTATTGTGTGTCACAGTCATGCTTGAAGGAACTAGTTAGAAGTGGTGGGAATTGATCATCCATGATAAATGATATAAGAATCATGAGTTGAATTTTTTTTTGTAATTTTAATTCAGTAGTTAATTATTGAAATATTGGCCATGGCTATATCACTAAAATTATTATGCCTCCTTAAAGGAGATGAGTAAGTCATAGAGTATGTTATATTGTCTATCAAGTTGGTGAACTATAATATTGAAATTGTTTTATATGAGGATTTTAAGGATTAACCATTTATGATGGTCCTATGACCCAACATCTAGTATTAGGTATTTTTTGTTAATATCATCACTTTTTTAGATTATTGACTAGGCTGTAATGGTAGAAATTGATTTGGACATAATATATGGATTGATAAATGTTCATCGCATTAAATCTTATAGTTGATATGGTTCTTAATAAAAGAAGACAAAGAAATAATCCAATGGAAATGATAGTGGTAGTATTTCTAAATAAATACATAAATAATACTTGTTGTATGAAGATACAAGTGTTTGTTCTCATGTATACCATCAATTCTAGAGGGTTGAAAACCAAAGTTCTTCATTTCTCGTAGCACTGAAGGTTTATAATTCATACATTAGTAAGGTTCATCTCTATTGGTTCTACTAATATCTTCTTCTTTCCCTGAGTGGTGTGGTATCATTATCTCTAAGGGGATATTCGGGGTAGTCTAGTGCCTCTTCAGTAACAATATTATTTTATCATGTGAATGGACATATGAAGTAATATTTTTTTATGGATAGAGTTGTTTTAGGGATGAACCTGAGCCCAGTGGAAAACCTCTTTTCTATTCTAAGGAAATTATATTCTTATCAACTTATCAGGAAGAGGTAGATCAAAAATGTAGACCAAGGAAAGTTAAATGTAACATTTTAGTTAATTTTTGAAAGTATATATATTCATTAGATAATGTTGCCTATAATTTTTATATATCTGCTCATATATTTGAATTTTTTTAACATACTTCCAAGATTTTTCTATATGTCATTAAGATTGTCAAACCACTTAGGATAAATATAGTGGAAGGATTTTGTAACCCCTTATTTTCCATTTTCTTATAAATGTTTTAATAAGGGTGGAACAACCTCTTCCTTGAAATAAATATCCTCAATTTAATTCTAAAAATGGAATGGCTGACAATGTACAATGCTAATATTTTTTATTACCACCAATGAGTGACTTCCACCATATATGATGATGATATGTGAGTTATTTCGGGTGAATGTGAACGAAGGTCTAGTAATGTGGGACCACCCCTTTCAAATATCAAAAAATTTGTCGCAACTCCAACTATATTACCCTAGAGCTAGTGTCTACTTTATTAAATTTGTATAAGATTAAAGTGTTCAAACCATGAAGGATCAATATCTTTAGTAGTATTGAGACACTAGATACATACAATTTTTTTATATAAAATTGGTAAAATAAAACAAAGAATTACAAACATTATTAAATACTTTATCGTTATTTAAATAATCCGAATTTATGTTTGAGAGAAATGAAAACACAATAAAGGGTGTTCTTGAATGATCCGTAAGGGAAAGAATAAAATAGAATCTATAATGAGTAGATGAGAAATAACAATATAAAAAAGTGAATAAAAAATATATATTTTATTTAATTAATAACTTGTGTATGAAACACGTCTATGGTTAAAATTTAACATATGGATATTTATAACTAAATTATCACAAAATGAAATGCATAATTTAATACATTCATAATCATATCATCATGTCGTTGAAAATTACATCATGAGTCGCACAATAACGTCCTTAACTAAGATACTTTCACTGGGACCCACCCATCAATTACATATGTCCAATAAATTACATATATACTAAATCAAAAATATAATACATAATAAGTATTCCTTATTAAAAAATTATTTTCTGAAAGAGAATATGTACATATAACATCAATATTTCCACAATAAATGAAATAAATAATCTTCCTTCAATTTACACCACATATTGAAATGTTATATGGTTAATATAATATTAAATATATCCATGATACTAAAAATTGGGACATGGAGGATAAACATAATGTCTAATGAATAGGGAAGACTGATAGAGAACATTATCACAAGAAAGAGATTGATAAGAGAGTAAAGTATAATCTAATAATTAGTAAAGGATAATATAGGACCATAAATTTATCAAAACAAATTGTTTAAAATGAAAGATAGTATTTTTATAATTATATTATAAAATAGAAGTAAACACTTATGAATAAATTTCATTAAAAAATTAACACTATTGTAAAAACAATGTGATAAGTCATATTTATAATTATTTCCACCCATTTAGTAAATAATAAATTTTTAATTTTAATTTATAAACAAATAATTAATAGAATAATTTAAATTTATATTAATTTTAAACCATATAAAATTATAGAGTAATTTAAATAGTGAATAATGTTCATGGAGGGAGGAAAATTAATCCAAAGAGTATATATAAAAAAGAATATTCATCTCCCAATTTTTAAAAAAGTAAAAAAATGAATTGGTTGGAATAAATTAAAAAAAATTACATTAAACACATTGTAAATAATGTCAAATGTAATATAAAAATATATATTCCTATAATTTAAAAGTAGATAAATACTTTTATAAATAAAATAGAAGAATATGGATTTGGAAGATAAATATTTCTCAAGGGAAAATATAAATAAGTGGATTTTGTTTAAAATACTAATTTTAGTCTTTGAGTACCAAAGAGAGGACTAGTTAGAAGAAAATCATTTAAACCCAAAAAACTACTAGAGACTAATAAAATATATGGGGTTAAATAAGATAAACTTTATTTAAGTCTTTCAATGTAAACTTAAACATGAAGAATTATTTATAAGAGTATGATTGTAAGATAGATCTTTATATATTTAATAACTTGGGAATTAAAACCACTTAAAAGAAATAATATAAATTAACATATAAAATAACAGGATGAAATATTAATTAATTATATAAAATTTCAAATGGGATGTATATATTTGATATAAAATAAATTAGGTGCATGATATAACATAAGTCTTAATGGAGTTGAATTTTGCTGAAAAACCGTACCTTGGATTACGGCCTAGTCGGAAGCATTATATCCTCCTAAAGAATCAATTTAAAGTTTTGAATATTTTTCAGGAATTGTTAATCTATATTTCATTTTTAAGTTACTTTTATAATCATTTGGTATTAATTCATTGAATAGTTCGTGTTTACATTTACCACTTATGGATGTTCGGTTATTTTATATATAATTACTTTCATTTGATGACTCGGTCTAAATGTTTTATAAAATGGTTGCATCATATAATTATGTTTGGTATTTCCATGAATATAATTTTTTTATATACACTTTTATAGTCAACCATTCATGGTGTCAATTGAAAAACAAATCACCTCTCTTCATGGAGGTGGTAGTCAACTATATGCACAAATGACGTTATCATTCTCCAAATTATGGAAGGGTAAAACAATAGTTAATATATTAAAAATAAAGAATAATAATTAAGTTATAAATATCATATATATTCATTAATTATATCTGTATACCTATACATTTAAATTTTAAATGAAAAACAAATTTCAACACTAAGTAAAGATGACAGGTTGTACGCTTTCACATATGATGTTTTCATTTTCTATAAGATGGAAATAAGATATAAAATTGATGAACCAATAATATAAAATAATCTATTATAGTTAATATACATATGTAATTATGTGAGTATGGTTATTGAATATTTTTAGTAGGTTTAAGAAGAATGGAACATGAAAAATCTCTGTAAGAACATACACATATTATTTTGGAAAACTCAATTTAATTACACATTAAACCTTCTTGATGTTGTATTATGGTGATTCAAGACTTCTTATACATGGGTATTAATGTTGGGAAGGTATTTTGAAATGTCTTATTTGAGATATGTGTCTCAATTAGTGTGGATAATATGGGATAAGATGTACCAATTTATATATGTGATGGGTGAAAATCTTTTGAATATTTGAAATATTAATATATAATATGTGTCTAAATAATGTAAAATGAATCAAAAGTAACATAGACTCAAGGATTAGAAGGAAAAGGTTGCAATAAATTAAACTAATAAAATTTAAAAAACATTATGTGTCACTTATCTTTAATCCTATAACACTTAGGATCCATTTTTCATGAGTTAGATACATATTATATATTAATATTTCATGTATTCACAATAATCTCACCCATATAACATATTAAAAAAAATATTATCCTATATTCTCGACACTAAGTGAACCATATAGATCAACCATGAATTACCCAAATACCTTCCCAATACCCCTCCATATGTGTTAGTGGTCTTGGTTTTTTCATATGTCCAATTCAAAGGGTATTAATGTTTAATCTAAAAGTGGATTCCAAAATAATAGGTACATGTTATAATTAAGAATTTTAAACGTTATTTCTTCTTAAACCTTCTAAAAATTTTCAATAACCACTTTTACAAAATTTCATCAGTATATTCATTATAAATAGATGTTATACTATTAATGGTGCATCCATTTTTTATGTACATTCGATCCTATGTAAAATGAAAACACCACTTTTAAGTGCGTACAAACTACCATCTCAATGATATATATTAGTTGAAGAAATTAATCATAATATCCATGCATAATGTGAAATAATTTTTTTTGAAAAGCGTATTTTTTTCAAGTATAAAATGAATTAATACTCTTTATTTTTCTAAGAACCAACATTATATTAATTTTTGGACTCCTCATGTATTAATCATGTTTTAATGATCACAAATATTATTACTGTTAATTAATCTCAATCTTCATTGCACATCTTGCTAATGCTCTTCAATATCAATAATACCTACACATCATGTTTTAATGATAAAAAATCTTATGGATGTTAATTACTCTTTTTATTATTTACAAGTCTCATGCATGATCACAATTCTCACATATATTATCACACGTTTATATTTATGATCCAAGAACTTTTACTCTCTCTCGTGATTAAACATAATCCATATTCTGCATATTACTGTCTAAGTCCAAATACATATATTTGTCTAAGTATGGACTCACCGTGAAGGACTCACCGTGACCTAGTCACCATGAAGGACTCACCGTGACCCAGACATCGTGAAGGACTCACCATTACCCCGACAACTTGAAGGACTCACAGTGACCCAGACACCGTGAAGGACTCACCGTGACCTAGACACCGTGAAGGACACACCGTGAAGGACAAACCGTGAACCACACACCGTGAAGAAGACACCGTTTACTTAATCACTGTGACACCGTGTCTTAAGTTTTTTTCAATATTATTTAAATAATTATAACTGTCATATTTATTGTTTTTAATGCAATTAATGTTATTTAATGATAGTTGTTGGCATGTCGATAAATCGTATCTCGAACCTATGAAAAGGGAATCATTCCTACTTCCATAACTCATGGAATATAAGAAAGATTGAAATGTAGTACACTTACAGCAACAACATAAAAAAACAAAAACGAAACAAGCAGAAAAAGCGGTTTGCAAGTGTTCTGAACAAGAAGAACAATCCTGAACAAGAAGAAGATTGCAAGACCTTCAGAGAAATCTCATGAGTGCAATCCAATACTGCTGAAGAGAACACGACGAATCAAGAGACCTTTCTCACTCCTAAAGAAGACAATCTGAACTATGACACTCTGTTTTTCAATAGAAAAACCAGAGAAGGACTCAAAAGCATTACTACTGAATTCAACGAGTCCAGAGCTACATTGATAATCACTAGAGCTTTCTAAACTCTCATCTATCTTCTCTACGTGATTTATTTATTAACTTTCGAGCAGTGTGGTGTACTCTGTATATCTTTTACACACACTATCTCTTGCACTGAACTGAAGGATATCAAAATCCTCACTCAAATTGTCTTAATTCATGTTTACCCACATCAACTGTGGAAGAGGTCCTTGTGTGACCTGGTCTTTGCTTTGTTTCCCACGTAGAATAGTGTTAGAGGTCCCTGCGTGGCCTGGACAGTTTTGTAAACTGTTGTTAACCCTGATCCAGGGTGTGGATCAAATTTATATATATTTGAGAGGACTAAGTCTCGGCTTGAGACTAAACCGCTTGTTTTACATTCTGTGCATCTTTAATTTAAGTTTAATGTATACTACATATATCTTATTTATTCTACTGCAATTAATTTGAAATACAAAATTATTTTGAAGCTACTGTGATGGTTAAATTATCAAGTGTTTACACTTAATATAAATCAATTAGTTAGCTTCAAAAGTTAGTTTGGCCTTGTGGTTAAATTAACTGAGACTTAATCAATCTTTGAGAAGCTAAGTGAACATTTACAATCTGTATAAATTCACTACTGTTTAACTTGTTTTGTAAATCAGGGGATTTTAACTAGACAATATTTTAACAGAAATTTTAATTGGAACTCAATTCACCCCCTATTGAGTGTCCACTCCGACCAACATTTGGTATCAAAGGATTACTTTTTGTTCAAAGATTTTTGAGATACTATATTTTTAAACTGTGATTTTAGTTGCATCTTTAAAGGTCTTAAATTTCTATTAGTTCTATATTTTTGTCTCTTTAAATTATCTTTCTAAAATCTCGTTATGGATAATAGACTAGAGGGTGTTGCTACTAACAAGCCACATTTCTTCAATGGAACAAACTATGCTCAGTGGAAACTTAAAATGAAAATTCATTTAGAGAGCATGGGTTTTGATATTTGGACTGCCATAGAATCAGAATATAAAAATCCCACTACTGTTAGATCCACTTGGGATGAACCTACAAAGACTACTTACAATAATAATTGTAATGCTATGAATGCCTTGTACTGTGCTTTAGGAGATGAACAGTTTAACAGAATTTCTGCTTGTAAAACTGATTTTGAAATTTGGGATACTTTGGGTGTTTCTCATGAAGGAACAACCAATGTTAAATAAATGAGATTAAATACTTATACTATTAAATATGATAATTTTAAAATGAAAACTGATGAACCTATTTCTGACAGGTATCTCGGGTTTAATGAGATAGTCAATACAATGAATTCACTTTGTAAAGTTGTTCCAGCAAAGGAACAAATTATGAGGATTCTGAGATGTTTACCAGAATGATGGAGAGGAACCTCTGTCTCAATCAGAGAGTCATGTGACATTGCTGCTCTACCTGTCAAAGAACTCATTGGTAAGCTTATGATGTATGAGGAACAACTCACGGTGGATAAAGAGGAAGATGATGAACCTAAGAGAAAATCGGTGGCTTTTAAGACTACTACTTCAAACAGAAAGGACAAAGATAAAGCTCAACTACCTACTGACAGTTCAACCAGTGAAAATTCAGACTCTGATAGTGATGCTGAAATGGCTCATATAGCCAGAAGGTTTAAGAAATTTTATAGGAAAAAAGAAGTTTTTCAGAAAATTAAATTACAAAGGAAAGGATGAAAATAAGGGACATTGGAAAAAGGATTGGAAAAAGACAGATAAAAGTGATGAAGTTGTCTGTTATGAGTAAAAGGAAATATTAAAGAATACTACCCAAATCTCAAATTCAAGAATAAATATGATTACAAGGACAGTAAGTACAAAAAGGCTATGAAGGCTACTTGGAGCGCTTTGGAGGATAGCTCCAACGAATCTGAAGCTTCTGAGACTGAAACCAGAAATAAGGCAAACATGTGTTTTATGACAAACACATATGAGGTAACCTTAGATACTCCTGTTTTAAATTCTTATTATTCTGAAGATAGTTCAGAATCTGATTCTGATTCTGAAAACATGACTAGTGAGGAATTTTTTGAATATTGTAATATGCTGGAAGAGAAATGCAATGAACTTAAGGATAAATACAAATCATTAAAGAAACAGTGTGCTCTCACTACTACTTTTAAAACTGAACTTACTATTGAAAAAGAGAAAAATGCTCAACTGTTAAGGGAGAACACTGAACTGAAAATGTCTAATGAGAAACTTAGAATGGAATTAGAGAAGTTCAAAAATGGAAAGGATACACTAACATAAATTCTAGGAAAGAAAGTTACACCAAAATACACTACTGGAATAGGCTACAAACCGGGACAGAGAAAGATTACTAAGAATATATTTATTCCTAAATCTGGACAGAATACTGCTAGTTCTAGTTCTGAACATTTATATGCTTCAACTAGTTATATTCATAGTTACAGATCTAATAAGGTTTATCTTTAAAAATCGGTTGATTCTATAAATTTTATGAGACCCATAAGACAAATTTGGGTACTTAAAGTTTTGTTAGCTAACCTATCTGGACCCAAGAAAATCTGGGTACCAAAATCATTTCCTATATAAATCTGTTTTGTAGGGAACCTACTTAAAGAGCTCTTGTAGGAAGACTTGGTACTTGGACAGTGGATGTTCAAGACATATGTCAGGAGACTTATCATGCTTTAAAAGCTTAGTCAGAATTGATGGAGTCTTTGTCACCTTTGGTGATAATTCTAAAGAGAAAATCATCAGCTTAGGCCAGATTGGTAACACTGACTTAGTATTAATTTCTAAAGTTTTATTTGTTGATAGACTTAAATATAATCTGTTAATTATTTCTCTGTTATGTGATGATGGTTTTAATGTTAAATTTGAAAATGATTATTGCAATGTTTTTAATTCCAAAAATTCTTTAGTATTTTCTGCCCTGCGAAATGAAAATGTTTATGCTGTTGATTTAAATTCTTTAGCCATGAAAAATATTACTTTTTTAAATGATTTTCATAAAGCGTCTTGGATTTGGCACAGAATATTAGGACACTGCAATATACATTCACTTAGAGAACTTACTAGGAAGAACATTGTGAGAGACCTACCCAAACTTGAGTTTCCAAATGACAATGTTTGTAATCCCTGTCAAAATGGAAAGCAAAACAAAATCTATTTCAAAACAAAGAAAGAAGCCTCAACTTCTCAACCTCTCGAGTTGGTTCACATGGATTTTTTTGGACCATCTAGAGTTTCTAGCTTAAATGGGAAGCACTATGTCTATGTCTTAGTATATGACCTTTCTAGATATACTTGGGTATACTTCTTAGCTCACAAAAGTGAAGCTTGTTCTTACTTTGTTAAATACTCCAAATCTGTAGAGAACCTTAGTGGACTTAAGATTAAAACTATAAGAAGTGATCATGGCCGTGAGTTTGAGAATCATGAATTTGAATCCTATTGCTCACACAATGGCTATAGTCATAACTTTTCTACCCCTAGGACACCTCAGCAAAATGGTGTAGTAGAAAGGAGGAATAGAACCCTGTAAGAAATTGCCAGAACCATGCTAAATGAGTATGACCTGCCTATTTACTTTTGGGCTGTAGCTGTGAATACATCTTGTTATATTATCAATAGAGTCTTGATCAGACCTATTCTTAAGAAGACCCCTTATGAGTTTAGGAACCATAGAAACATAAGGTTAACTATTTCAGAGTCTTTGGATGCAAAGTCTTTATTCTTAAAAACAATGATAATCTTGACAAGTTTGCATCAAAGAGTGATGAAGGAATTTTCTTAGGTTATTTTATTTCTAGTAAAGCCTATAGAGTTTTCAATAAGGAAACCTTGTGTGTGGAAGAATCTGTTCACATCAAGTTTGATGAAACTGATCCACATGAGCCTGAAATCTCTCTTGAAAATCTTGAAGAAGATTTATCTATTCTGGACCTTAATGACAAATCAAATGAACCTGCTATAAAGACAACTAGTTCTAGAAATTTTCCAGAACCTTGTTCTATTGATTCCCAACCTGTTTATGAACCTGAAGTTTCTAGTCCTACCTTTACTAGATCAACTAGAATTCTAAAGAATCATCCTTTAAATTTTGTTGTAGGAAATCTTGATAGAGGGACAAATACTAGAGCTTCTCTTAGAAATCAGGTTGAACATCAAGACTTCTTGTCACAGCTTGAACCTAAAAACATTGATGATGCTATTAATGATGAATTTTTGGGTAATTGATATGAAAGAAGAACTCAATCAGTTTGAAAGAAATAAATTTTGGGATCTTGTTGAAAGACCTATGGACACTTTCACAATAGGCACAAAATGGGTGTTTAGAAATAAAGTAGATGAATCCGTAAATATAGTTAGAAATAAAGCTAGGCTAGTTTCCCAAGGCTATAGTCAAGAAGAAGGTATTGACTATGAGGAGACTTTTGCTTCAGTAGCCAGATTAGAAGCTATTAGGATTTTAATTGCTTATGTTGCACATCTAAATTTCAAACTATATCAAATGGATGTCAAGAGTGCATTCTTAAATGGATATATTTCTGAGGATGTTTTTGTTGAACAACCACCTGGATTTTCAAACCCTCATTTTCCAAATCATATTTTCAAACTATCAAAAGCATTATATGGTTTAAATCAAGCTCCAAGATCTTGGTATGATAGATTAAGTACTTTTCTAATTTCTAAAGGTATTACAAAAGGAATAGTTGATCCTACTCTGTTTATAAAACAAATTTCTAAAGATGTTTTAGTTGTACAAATTTATGTAGATGATATTATTTTTGGATCTTAAAAAAATACATTACGTACTGATTTTTCTAAAATGATGCAAAATGAATTTGAAATGAGTTTAATGGGTGAACTTAAATTCTTTCTTGGTTTTCAAATCATTCAAAATGAAGATGGAATTATTTTAACTCAAAGTAAATATAATAGAGATCTTTTAAAACGTTTTGGATTCGATAGCACAAAAAGTAGTGACACTCCCATGAGTACCACATGTAAGATGGATCTTGATGAAAATGGTAAATCAGTTGATCAAACCACTTATAGAGGAATGATTGGAAGTCTACTCTACCAGACTGCTAGTCGTCCTGATATTATGTTTAGTGTGTGTATGTGTGCTCGTTTTCAAGCAAACCCTAAAGAGTCACATTTAAATGCTGTAAAGAGAATTTTCAAATACCTCAAGAATACTCCCAATTTAGGATTGTTCTATCCCAAAGGAAAATCATTTGAATTAGTTAGTTATTCTGATGATGATTTTTCTGGATGTAAGTTAGATAGAAAAAACACCTCTAGAACATTTCATATTTTAGGCAAGTCACTAGTATCATGGTGTAGTAAGAAACAAAAGTTTGTTGCATTATCAACTGCAGAAGTTGAATACATAGCTACTGGAAGTTGTTGTGCACAAATTTTGTGGATGAAACACACATTACTAGACTATGGATATCAATTCAGACATGTCCCAATAAATTGTGACAACACAAGTGCTATTAATATTTCTAAAAATCTTGTTTCTCATTCTAGGACAAAACATATTGATGTAAGACATCACTTTTTGAGGGATCATTATCAAAAAGGTGATATCACTTTGGAATTCATTGGTACTGGATATCAACTTGCTGATATATTCACTAAACCATTAAATTATGAAAGATTAGACTACATCATACATGATCTTGGTATGATTAACCATATGTAAATATCCTACTGATCTTAACGTTTAATACTTTACTGTACTTTATTTTACAGTTTCATACTTACTGTTTCTAAGTTACTATTTTGTACTCACGGTCTGTTAGCTCACTATCTCACCGTGACTACATAGGATGGTCACTGTCTCACCGTTATGACTATAAACTGCCTCACTGTGATGACTAGTTTTCTGTCTCACCATAATGCCTACTCATGATCTCACCGTGAAAACTTTGTTTATTCTTTATTTAACCCGTATTGCGGTAATTTTTATTTCACTGCTATTTGATTTCCCTCGTTTTTGTTTTTATGAAGTTTGACATTCCCAAATGATAAAAATTAAGGGTTTCATTCAATTCCTTACCCGAAGTCTCTCCTAAACCTTCTCTTCCCTCTCGCCTGAACCTTCAGTGAATGCCAAGGATGAAGCGTCCATCCTCACCTTCTTCTGAGAAGCGTTGCTCTAAGAAACAAAAGAGGATACCGAGGATAGCTCCCAAAGGACCTCTAAACCCAAACCTGGTAAGCCGTATAGTTGTACCTGAAAAAGAGGTTTGCCCTGAATGGTTGTTGTCTTCCAGATCTCTAGTTTTGAAAGTTGTAAGAGAACAAGTATGGCTTGAATGGTTCACTGGACAGAATAGACCGATTTACCCAAGGCTTGTATCTCAATTCTATCAGTATGTGAAGTTCTCTTTTGAGTTTGGAGAAATCTTTATGGTCACCAGCTAGATCGATAGTCAGAAGTGCTCTTTCTCTTCAAGGCTATGGGCTGCATGTCTAAGAATTCCACATGAAGGAGTTTGTGATGATTACCAGCGATACCCTCCTCCAAAAACCGATATCTTTGACCTGGAGACTGCTTTGGAAAGTCTAACTGGAAATGGAACCAAGCGAAGGGCCATAGCTGCTGAACTAGATGGGGAGAAAATACTTCTGTTCAAGTTTGTTCAGAATTTGGTTAGTCCAAGAAAAGGGGATTTTGCTGTGATGAAGTATCATGATGTGTTCCTGATTCACCTGTTAAAGAATGGCCATAAGATAAATCTGTGTAAGTATGTTATCAACCATATCTGTGAGCTGATCAAAGTAACTTCCAAATCCACCTCCCTGTTTTATTCAAGGATGATTTCAGTTATGTTAGTTTCAAAAGGGATGGTTGGACTGAATGAAGAAAAATTAGAGGATCTTGATTACTTCCTATCCATACCTATCATCAGAAGGATGAAGATTAGCTGGAATCCCTTGAAAAAGCATTGGGTTGAGGATAGTGATCAACAGTATAAAAAGTTTAATCTTGTTGACTATCCAAGAAGGCCTAAGAACCTAGCTGATCCTGGTTTGGAACCAGATGAAGTGGCTGAGTATTCAGAAGAAGAAGAACAAGAAGATGTAACAACTGAAGTACCACCTAGAAAAGAACCTGAAATACCTCAAGGAGAGGAATTTTTTGTTGAAAAGGAAAGGACTATGGATCCTTCAGTTGTTCTTCATGAGGAAGAAGCTCATTCTAATGCTGAAAGGAAATTGGTTTTTCCTGTTTCAGAATAGCAATCAACCTTAGAGGCAGATCTTTTTGAAGAGAATCTTTCTGTTGAGAAAGAAGAAAGTCTGGAAGCTCATCCAGTGGAACAATCAGTTCCTGAGATTATTCCATCTGCGGAAGAAAGGATGGAAATTTCCTTTCAACTGGAAAGGCAAGAGTTTTCTAAAGAGATTAGGGATGATCCTGTGGATTTTTTCCATGTTTCTGAACCTCAAGAATCTGGAAGGGAAGCACAAGTTGAGGGGGAGGAACCTCAAAACATTGATATGGTGGAAGCTGGATCTGTTAAAGCTTCTCAACCTTCTATCACTTTTTCTGTGTACTCTCAGTATGAGTTCCCAAGCTTTTATGATGTGAATGAGTCACAACAAGTGACTGCAACTGGAATGGATCTTTCTTCTCTGTTTCAACTAAAGTCCTTAGCTCATCCAGAACTAGAACTAGAGCCCCAACCTCAATCTGAATCAGAATCTGAGTCTAAAGATGACTCTGAACCTCAACCAGAATCTGAACCACTACCTTTACCTATATACTTACCTGAGCATCACTAATTTGTTGCCAAAGATGATATGAATGTTTTTGGAGAGACTTTGTTAGATGGAGTTGAGAAAATTGTCTCCACTCAACCTCACCCAGTGACTCAGTTAAGTCAAGAAGATGCATCAATTCTCTTGGAAAATATTATCTTGCATATTCAACCAAGTATGATCCGAGAAATTCAAGAAGTTAGTGTAGAGAATAAGCTGCTGAGTGCTGATGTTGCAAATCTGAAAAGCATGGTAGAAAGTCTGCAGAATGAGTTATCTTTGAGATCAGAGCCTGCTCTTGTTTCTACCCCTGCACCTATTGCTATTTCTCCTGAGTCTTCTGATTCCCTCTTTGCTAGGGAGATTGTGTCTCAAGTTCATCCATACCTACTATCTTTTGATGAAAATATTGGAAAAAGACACACCAAGATGCTGGAACACATGAGAGAGCTTGTGGAAAATCTGAATAAGCTTACGGATGAATACACTGGATGCCTGCAAAAAGTTCTGAAACAGCTCAATATTCTAACTGAAACTATCAAGGCTTCACCTGCTTCTGGTCCGATCTCCACACATTCTTTGGATGATTCTCTGCTGAGATCCATAATAAAGGAAGAATTTCAGAATTCCTTCAGTGGCTTGGATCTATCTTCTTTTTCATAAGTGATTAATAATAGTGATAGAGCATTAGACTTGGTTAGGATTCATTCTAAGATAGCCAATTATTCTCAACAAGATATCACCAAGAAAATAGATTTGTATCTCTCCCGGATTTTCTCTAAAAGTGATATGACAGATCACTTTAGATATCTTGTGGAAAATTTGAGAATCCCTCCAGTGACTCAAGCTTTTAAAGCTCAAGTTCAGAAACTTACAGAGTTCTACTAGATTGTTGGAAAGATTTTTAGAGAATAAGGATGATTTTGAAAAGGCTATGCAATATGGTGGTGAAATCATTACTGATTTCATCAATATTTTGAAGTCGTATCTTCATGTGCAGAGTATTGCTATAGTTGCTACAGCTGCTGCACCCCTTAGACCTGGTCTACCAGCCTTAGCCTCAACTGCCATGATAGTTAGCCAAGCTCTTTCTCAGATCCATCCAGTCATTCTTGACCAACCACAGCCTAGAACTTCTACTGATCCTACTTTGGCTCCATCTGTTTTTGAAGGTCTACCCTTACCCTTGTTGTCTACCACATCTATTCCTTCTTCTACTTCAGCACCAGCTCCTACTGCTGATAAAGGCAAAGACAAAGTGGATCCCTGAAGAGTCCGAGGACTAATTTTCTTTTTTATGGGATGTCTTTTGTTGTATCATGTTTTATTGTATTCTGAACACTTTTTTTAATGCCAAATGCAGTGTTTCATTTCATTCTCTCTAATTTTTGATAATCCCAAAAGGGGGAGAAAAACTACATGTGTCTACTTGTGTCAGTTCTATAATAGTCTAAATGGGGGAGAAAAACTACAAGTATCTATTCTATAATGTTTTTTCTATGCTAGTTTCTTCAATATTACATGTCATTTATATTCTGCCTATATCTAATTTGTGATCATCAAAAAGGGGGAGATTGTTGGACTCCTCATGTGTTAATCATGTTTTAAAGACCACAAATCTTATTACTGTTAATTAATCTCAATCTTCATTGCACATCTTGCTAATGCTCTTCAATATCAATAATAACTACACATCATGTTTTAATGATAAAAAATCTTATGGATGTTAAATACTCTTTTTATTATTTACAAGTCTCATTCATGATCACAATTCTCACATATATTATCACACCTTTATATTTATGATTCAAGCTCTTTTACTCTCTCTCGTGATTAAACTTAATCCATGTTCTGGATATTAATGTCTAAGTCCAAATATAGATATTTTTCTAAGTATGGACTCACCGTGAAGGAATCACCGTGACCCAGTCACCGTGAAGGACTCACCGTGACCCAGACACCGTGACGGAATCACCTTGACCCAGACACCTTGAAGGACTCACTGTGACCCATACACCGTGAAGGACACACCGTGAAGGACAAACTGTGAACCACACACCGTCAAGAAGACACCGTTTACTTAATCATTGTGACACCGTGTCTTAAGTTTTTGTCAATATTATTTAAATAATGCTAACGGTCATATTTGTTGTTTTTAATGCAATTAATTTTATTTAATGATAGTTGTTGTCATGTCAGGAGACCATATCTTGAACCTATGAAAAGGGAATCGTTTCTACTTCCAGAACTCAAGGAATATAAGAAAGATTGAAATTAAGTACACGTGCAGCAACAACAAAAAAATGAAAAAGAAACAAGCAGAAAAAGCGGTGTGCAAGTGTGATGAACAAGAAGAACAATCCTGAACAAGAAGGAGATTGCAAGACCTTCAGAGAACTCTCATGAGTGCAATCCAATACTACTAAAGAACGCACGATGAATCAAGAGACCTTTCTCACTCCTGAAGAAGACAATATGAACTACGAAACTCTGTTTTTCAACAGAAAAACTAGAGAAGGACTCAAGAGAATTCCTACTAAATACAACGAGTCCAGAGCTACATTGATAATCACTAGAGCTTTTAAACACTCATTTATCTTCTCTACGTGATTTATTTATTAACTTTCGAGCAGTGTGGTGTACTCTGTATACCTTTTACACACACTGTCTCTTTCACTGAACTGTAGGATATCAAAATCCTCACTCAAATTATCTTAATTCCTGTTTACCCACGTCAACTATGGAAGAGGTCCTTGTGTGACATGGTCTTTGCTTTGTTTCCCACGTAGAACAGTGGTAGAGGTCCCTGTGTGGCCTGGACAGTTTTGTGAACTGTTGTTAACCCCAATTCAGGGTGTGGATCAAATTTATATATATTTGAGAGGACTAAGTCTCGGCTTGAGACTGAACCTCTTTTTTTACGTGCTATGCATATTTAATTTAAGTTTAAAGTATACTACATATATATTATTTATTCTGCTGCAATTACTTTGAAATACAAAATTATTTTGAAGCTACTGTGATAGTTAAATTAGCAAGTGTTTACACTTATTGTAAATGAATAGGTTGGCTTCAAAAGTTAGTTTGACCTTGTGGTTAAATTAACTGAGACTTATTCAATCTTTGAGAAGCTAAGTGAACATTTAAAATCTGTATAAATTCACTACAGTTTAACTTGTTTTATAAATCGGGGGATTTTAACTAGACAATATTTTAACAGAAATTTTAATTGGAACTCAATTCACCCCCTCTTGAGTGTCCACTCCGACCATCATTAATGTTAATTTATTTTATTATATACATTATATAATAATTTTATTAAAATAATTGACATAATTTTACTAACTTAATTTATTTTAATAAAAATATTTTCATATAAATCCATTTGTTTAGATTTATTTCTTTTACTATTATATGATTTTATTATAAATTGAGTTCTTAATTCCATGAAATTAATCAGCATATTTGTTTAAAAGAAAAAAATTTACTATATATTTCATAATGTGGTTAGTCCTATCCATACCCTATAATTGAACAATTAGGTTAAGAAAATCATTTTTAAAAATAATATTTCATAGTTCTTTTAAGTTTTTTTGTTTTTCAAAGGATATCATACAAATTATTCATAATATAACATCATTGGGTGTTATAAAACACATCTTCTAGGTGTAACCTCTTTTGTTGAAAGGTAATGAGGGTTGTTTAGGTAGTGAGTTACCAGTTATGGTAAAGGGATTTATCAAATTATTTCGATATGACTTATCAAGCCCACTTACATAGTGAGAATTTGAACTTTGGGCTAGTTTTCCACTAGAGACTCTATAGTTATTCCACCCTCTATACTAAATCGATCCTAAAGAAATTATGGAGTTGAATCTTTATCTTTATAACATGGAAGATAAAGGAATCATTAACCATATCCTAAAAATGTGGATGAGGCCTCCCGTTAATATATCGATTACCCAAAATTTAATTCATTCATGATCAAGAATAAATTCATATTTCCCCACATTGATGATTTATTTGGATAATTAAAGGGATAATGGTGGTTTAATAAGATTGATGCCTTCATACGTTTTCACTAGCTCTGATCTAGAGATTCTGGTATAACTAAATATATATTCAAAGATGGTATGGAAATTTTTAATACCTAGTATAACCATCCTATTTAACTAATCATCCCTCGATTTTCATGGAATTTATGAACCAGATATTACAAGATATCAAAAAACTCTTTCATAGTGTTTTTGGATGATTACATATTTTACTCTAAGATAGAGGAGGATCATAATATACACATGTAAATTAGATTAGGAATCTCACTCAATCGTCACCGGTTTTCTAAAATATCCAAGTACTAATTTTTTATATGGGTGATCAATTTTATTAGACATTTAGTGTCAGAGTATGGTATCTGGGGAGATCCAGATATGGTTAGTGATGTAATTTCTTGGGGGTAGCCCAAGAATTTTTTCATGATTATGGGATTTGTGGGACTTTTAGGATACTACACATGGTTTGTGAAGGTATTCTATTTTCATCAGTCACCCATAAAAAGAGTCATGTGGAAAAGGGAGATGTTGTTATGGACTTGATAATGTAGAGCGTGATTTTTTTATTTAAATAAGGGATTGAATTTAGCTCAAATTTTGGTACTATCAGTGACTGGATGAGGCTATGTGGGCTACTGTGGTTCATCAGGTATAGGGTTGCGATGAGTTCATATATAGTTCAGGAATGCGGTGGCATATAACTACTAAGTAATCTAAACACATGAAAGGACCAACCCAACTCATAACCTTTAATATGTTGTTATGATGTTAATTTTGAAATGATGAAACCAAAATATTTTTGGGGAATGGTTTAAAGTCATCTTAGATGATAAGAGTTTGAGTTACATCTTTTCTGATAATGTGAAGAGCCTTTTGGAATGATTTTGGGTGGAATATATGTATTCATTGTATTTTTACATAATCTATAATTTTCATTAGGAAAGAATGGTCTTCGTTTCCCTTGGTTAGAAATATCGCTCTTAGAAACTGAAGGAGTACATGGATTATTGGATTTTAAAGTCCCTCTTTGCTCAGCTGATGCCAGTAGTGAGGGAAGATTTAGAAAATAAATTTCTCTCTAGAAATTATCTAGTACATTAATTTTTATTGGTTATAATATGAGAACCAGTAGTATTTGAGGAATTTATGAACCATTGAAAAAAAAAATCAATAGTGGGGATACCACTTTTGAGTGGTCTTGGACCCCTAAAAGCATTCCATTCATCTGAAGTTGTTTTGTGGTTTTATTAACAATAAGTAAGATTGTGTTATAGGAGTCTGATTTCTCTAAATAGTTTTTCAAACTAGGTACTAAAAAATCATTTTTACTCTAGCATTGATCCTGGTGGATTGGAATGAAGTGGTATATAATAGAGTTTGTTTATTCATGTTTGAATTTCAAATAGTTATAGTATGGGAATAAAAATCATATTAGTATACTTAGGCCAACTATGAATCCAACCTAGAAATGGGATGAGGTGTATACAGATATTTTCATTGAGATAACACATACAATTATTGTAAAAATTATACATGGGTTATATTTGATGGAGTGTCCAAATTATCACCCTTTATTTTGAACAGATATACCACCATGGTAAAGGATTTTAGAAAGTTATACGTCTAAAAAATTGATGTTACAAAGGTTTCCATAGGATATTAACACAGATTGTGTCCGCCAATTCACCTCTCATTTCTTGAAGTTCCTTATAGAGGAAATGATATACCAGGATCTGATAATTACAAACTACTATCATTATATTGGTGGTTAGAAAGAGCAGAAAAACCATGTTCCTAGGAATATTCACTATGCATATGACTCTAAATTTGGAGGGTTGTGTGACACCCATTTCGAAAATATTAAATTCACATAAAAAATATTTACAAGTCATTGAAAATGATGATACACATGAAATATCTATATAGTCATCCAGAATTATCTTCCATCTATTGGAATAAGGTGCGTAATATCTATAAAATTAGTCTAAGCATTATATATGAGAGAAACTCAATGATTCGGATAATATGGCAGTGAATGGTAATGGATTAGTGTCACCAAAATTGTTATGTTGATCATCATCATAGTCCATTAGAGTTTTTTTTGGAATATGTGTTTTTAAGGGTTTATCCTTAGTTAGTTCATAGACTTCTCATAAAGTAATGGGGAAATTCTTCAATTTATATTACACCATTTGAGATTTTTGAGATAATTAGAATAATGAATATTAGATAGAATTTCCTCTATAAATTTCAAATCATATTTTCTTTCATTTTTCTATTCTGAAAAAGTACAAAACAAATATTTCCCATGTTTTTAATTTGTATGATCTTAAATTGGAGCCCAATGTATTGATGACCAAGCATCCAATCCATATTAATGACTCTAAATAGGTAGCGTTGCATGGTAAATCCATTCTATTTGTTCAAGTGTTATGGATCCATGTGAATGCTTCTTATTAGAGTTGGTAGTAGGTAACCATTATAAAGAAATAATGACCTCATATATTCCATGATCACAACTTTAGTTGACTATATAGGTAAAGAAATTAATATGATGTGGAGAATAGTCACCCCATGATATAACATTCATTTTTCTTATTTTTTTCCTTATTTCATTTTTGTCTAATTTATTGTATTTTTATTTTGGTGTTTAATTTTTTTTTAAAAAAATAATGTTTCACATGGTTATCATACAGTTAGATAGAAGCATGTATGAGCGATGAAAAATAGATCTATAATATGACAATGCTATTTTCCAAATTTATTCCATAGTTTTTCAAACGATGTAGATACATCTATGAAAGTTCCATGGTGAGGATATATTGAGTACACAATCACTAATTTTTTTCAAAAACCATGTGGCGAAAACATGGATCCTACCCATAAATGAAAAAAAATTATATTTACTTCTTTACCCTTACTTGCTTTTAACTCTTCTCTTTCCATGCTCCCTCTCACAGAACTTCATAATCCAAGGCTTATAAAACCACCCCTTACTATCCTAATTTAGTGGATTTATAATGGATTCTTCTTCAATTTCATTAGGTTTCCTTCAGGTAATCAGCTCCACTCCCTTCCATAATCTCTCTCTTTCACACAATCTTGGTGTTTCTTCATTCCCAAGTCCATGATGGCTAAGATATTTTTGAAACGAGACATAATGATGTGAACCATGGTGTTTATGTTTTATTCTCATTAATTCAGGGTCTCTCTTACCTCTTCAATAAGATCCCATCCTTTATTTATTAACTTCTAAACTATTTCTAATAATTAGTGGTAGGCGGTTTTGATGTAGTTTGATGAAATAAACAGACATTCCCAAATTTATAAAATATGTTTAACTTGATTTTATGCATGGAAGGGTATTTTGAGAACCCCATGGGTGGGTTGAGGTGATTTTAAAATGTTTTAATGTAAAATTGGATTAAAATTCAATGAAATGGGAATGTATTCACATATGAAATGAATTGTTTAAATGAGGATGTAATAATGAAATATCAAGTACCAAGGAGGGGTGACATGGAGAAGTAAACCAGGTAAAGGTCTACCCTCTACATCATTAGAATATGAAGAAACCCTAATTAAATATTACATGATAAGAAATTATTTACCGTGTGATATTTGGCATTGACCTCTCCATTGGCCCATTAATGTGAAAGGTTATGAATGGTTTCACCACTGATACTATGATGATCTTAGGACAAAATCAAAATCAATTACCCTGTGGATACCTATTGTAACACCCCGAGCTTTCACGATACGCTTCTCATTCAATAATGCAACAGCTTGCATTGTACGCAACTTCGAGCTCTAAAACACCGCGACTAATCAAAGTAACTGTTATGAATAGTAATAACCACTTTTTAAAATTATAGAAATTTTATATTTCAAAATGGACTTCATTTTTGTATTCGTAATATCGAAATTATCCAAATTTGAATTTTTTGTAATTTTCTGAGAACTTCCAATTTTTTATGAATATTGAAAAATACTTAAAAACAACTTTTTTAAACAAAATAATTTATAGTGATAAATTATAATATTTAGTGGTTTTAAAGTATAATTAGAATATATTTTTACCATTTTGTCCAATGGTGGTCATTAGAATTAATTTAACATTGAAATTGGACATAAACAATTGCCAATCTTTTGATATAAATTGTTTCTTAAAAACACGCTATTTATTGTGACAGCGGGAATTAATTATAAAATTAATTAATGCAACTTATATTTTTGGAATTTTTTAAAATAGACAAAATTTTTGAATTCGGAATATCAATTATTTCTTAGGGTGAAATTTTGGCATTGTTCTGATAAACTTCAATTTTTGATGAATAGTGAAACCACTAAGTGGTAGTTAAATAACTGATTTTTCATTTAAATGAAATATTAACACTTCTGTGATTTGATTTTCAAAAATCCGACATACATGGTTGTCATTAAGAAGTAAAATGTGGTTCAATGAGATTAAAATAATTTTTTTGGTGAATAGTAACTTTTAAGTTCTTAATCGCGATTAGAGGTAATTAGTGCAGTTTAAGGTAAAAATAATGTTTTAATAATATGATATGAGCTTGACACTTGTCCTAATCCTATTGGATGAGTCATGGCCGACCAAGACAACTCATGGGTCAACTTGGGGACCCCATGGAGCCACTTTGGTTGGAAAATGACATTAATATATATTTATTTAATGTTAAAATTAAATTGACACAAACATGAGTTATTTTACTAAAACAGTTTTTAAGTGGGGTTACACAAGTCCAAATTTTGACTATAAATATTCATTAGAAAGATAAATAGATTTCCTACATCATAGTATTTTTTTTATAATTTTTAGACATTATATAAATTAAATTATTTATGACATCATTATGATGCATCGATGACCTCATTATTTAACGATTTTAATAAAATGAAAAGATAATGTAAAATACAAGGCTTACACTTGTCAAAAGACTATTGGATGGGTAGATTTAGAACCCTTATCACCTTATCCACGAATTATATAAGTGTGGGACCTTTAGAATCCGAAAAGAATTGTGTAATAATGTAACATTTCAATCTTTCCAAAAGATCCCCTCCTCTCCATTTATAAAAGGCCCCCACCTCTTCCACCTTATTCACACCTTCAAGCCATTTGGCTCGGCCAAACTCTGCCCAAATACTCTCCCAACATCCCCCTCTTACTCCTAGAAGCCTCACTTTGGGCAGAACTCATCCCAAGTAAGCCTTTGGCTCAAATCAAAAAGAGTTACCCGATTTTGAGGTAATGTCTTCTCTAATGTTGTTTTGTTTTATTTTTCTTCTCAAACCCCCTAAACTCTTTTTATTCATTTCTTTTGTAAAAAGACAAGTATCCTCAATATACTAGTATGTTTTTATAAGAATTATTAGAGCTACACATTCACACACATACATCTAATGGTTAAAGAACATACGGTTTCTGTGGATGGTGAATTTCTGCCTCACGAAACGATGATTGTTCAACACTCATATAACACCTTCAAAGGTGGCCATTAAGATGTCACTATTTTTATATATGATATAAAATATGTTTATGTTTTACTTATTCTTCTGTATTTCTCATTTATGGCATACTTTATGATTTCCATTATGGGTAAAACGCGATAATTTCATTTTAGGAAGTGCGGACTACCGCCCCCTCAAAGTGATTTGAATCGTTAATGCCATATGTGGGATGTATAAAGGATGGAGTAAATGGTATTATACACTATATTATACTGTAATTATATTATAAATTTATAACATTATGATTTAATTCCATTAAATACGAAATAGAAATGAAAGTAGCGTTCATGCGTACGTACGGCTTACCGTCTCCACGAACGGTGCATTTCATTTCTTACCTCTAAATGTTACGTGACATTATGAATGAATGTATATACTGTATATATATGATATATATGATATCTAAATCATGAATATAATTCTGGATATAATGGATATTTCACCACATGAACAACTTGTAATTATAAGAAGTTTATTTTTGACTCAAGTACCAAAGATCGACAAAACAACCGTTATTAACTTAAATAATTACATAATGTTCATATCATTGTAATATGTGATATAATAATGATAATGAAATTGAAAATGGTTTTTAATAAGGTATATATTAACTCTAGTTTATTATTCAGGAGTTTAAAGAATGGTTGAGTCAAGTCAGACACGAGGTAAGGGAACTTGTTAACCCAATTTCCATTCTTTGGGTTAATCTCCTACTTTCAAATTATGTCATGATATTATTATGTCCTATATTGTATTTTTACTTTCTTCATGTGTACCTATAGTGAATACACATAATAGATCTATTTTATTTTAAAAATGATCTTTTAAGGACTTCGTCTCAATCTCCTTTCATTGAGGCATATTTGGTTTTATACACAACTTTCTTTTATACGGTGTATAAACCCCTTTGACTTTTACGTTTATTCAAAAGGAATATTTTTTATACGAAACGTTTTACTAAAAGACAAAAAGGGAATGTTTTTCTTTCCGTACATATGCGGCGACAATGACTTCTCCGCCGCCGTGACCATTATTTGAGTTTCGGCTTCCTCTACAAGCCATCATTTTTTTAATGAAAAATAAATACAAATTTTTAACTTTCTTTTATTTTGGTATTGAAAATGGTTTTGAAAGCGTTTTTATTATATCAATGTGTTGTATTTATATCTTGTGATTGAAATGTGGAAATGTTATGTTTTCTTTTATGCATGTTTTATGTGATACGATTATGTTATGGTTTATGATATGTTTAAACCTATTCATATGAGGAATGCATTGGACTTAATAAGTGACGGGTGGAGCCCGTTATGGCTCCTCGATGCATCGGCAGGTCTCATGAGACAAACTAGTGTCTTGGCACGAGGCCTTGACAAAATCTTATTTGTTGTCTTGGCACGAGGCCTTGACTACGTGGTTATGATAGTCTGGCATTATGCATTCCATCATTATGAAAGTGGTTATTGATATTGCATGTGATTATTCGACCAGTAGAATATCCATGTGAATAAGTAAATAGAATTATCTCATTTTACTTTTTCCATATTATGTTGAAGTTCATGTTTAAAAGGCTTTTGTTTTAGTTATACATTGCCTTAAATTTTAATGTTTATTTATGAAAGCTTCTGCAATATTGTTATCCTTACTGAGCATCTGAGCTCACCCCTTTCAATGTTTTAATATTTTCCAGGATGTGAAGAAGTATTTTATGAATGAACTGCAGGGATAGTCCGAAGAGGATATGAGTGTGGACTATGAAGAATTTGTTATTAGTTTTTCACTTTATGATGCAATGTAAGACTTATGAATGTATCTAGTGTTTCCAAGGCTACTAAACTAATCGGTCTTTCGAGACTTGATCTTTTGTGATCATGCCAATGTTACGAAGTAATGCACCGACTCTGGGTAGATGGGGTAGGGGCGTTACAGTTGGTATCAAAGGCAGTTTAGTACTAACCTTGGAAGCTATATTTAGATAAACTCTGATTAGAGCACATAGCCCGAAGATAGACTTTGAGGATTAGTATAGAATAACTTACTAGAATTTTGGTATTGTAGAGATTTTGTGAGTTTTCCGAGCAATACATCCCTGTCTGGATACGAGCAGGTAGAGGCGGCTCTGGCACAGATGTACCTAGGGGTAAAACCCGAAAACACCGCTTTGAGCTAGACTCGAATGGGAACTGGTGCACGACAATGGGCCTTGCTGCACTCTTGGTTACGACACTCCTGGGGGATATGCTTAGTATAATTCTCATTTTCTTTACAAACCATTATGAAGGGTTATGAGTATATAATTTCTCAAAGGAAACATTTCTTTTTATGATTATGGATTATATGCATAAATAGTTCAATTTATGTTAAGTGTTTTATAAGTATGGGATTATGTATTTTGATTCATAAACTGATCTAGTTTATGCAATTGTTTAGAAATGGCGCCTAGTGGAATAAATGGAAACCGTATCAATGCGCGCACTCCGTGTAGGGATTTCCCTCCTACTCAAGATAATTATTGTGGATCTGGAGATACAACTGGTGCTGATCAACTTATTACCATACTGGGACAACTCACTCAGGTTATGAATAATAACCTTACCCGTATGGAGCACCCTGATCCACAGCGTGGAGGATTAATGTTAGATCGATTCATGAGGCAACAACCACCAACGTTCAATGGGAGTACAAATCCCTTAGTAGCCGAGCAATGGATAAATTCCCTAGAGAAAATATTTCAGACTTTGGGGAGCAGTGAAAGGGAAAAAGTTATCCTGGCAGTTTACCGCCTCATTGGAGATGCTGATCAATGGTGGTCATTGATTCAAAACATGAAGGAACATGATGAAGTATCAAATATGGAATGGAGGGAGTTCAAAGATCTGTTTTTAGAAAAATACTTTCCTCGCGACCATCGAGCAGATATGGAAAGGCAATTTCTGAGTCTGAGACAAAAGGAGGATGAGAATGTCACAAAGTATGAGGCTAACTTTACAAGGTTAGCAAGGTATGCTGGAGATTATATACGTAACCCAAGAAGTAAGATTGATCGTTTCTTTGATGGGTTAAAACCATTTCTCCGTCGAGCTTTAGTCTCACAATCCTTTTCATCGTACGGAGACATTGTCTCATGTGCTATCAAGACAGAAAAGGAATTCTCTAAGTCTTATGACAACAAAGTAAAGCAAGAGAAGAAGATAACGGTGGAAGAATATACATATAAAGGGAAAAAGGGAAAGAAGGATTTTCCATTATGTGATAATTGTGGGAAGAATCACCCTGGTACGTGCCTAAAAGGAATGGGAGTTTGTTATAAATGTGGAGAAAAGGGTCACCAGGCTCGTGATTGCAAGGGAAAGAAAGAGGCTGTCAAAGTTGAATGCTACAATTGTAGGGAAATGGGGCATTATGCAAATGAATGTCCTAAGCGTCAGGGAAACTTACCTCGGAAAAGGCCAAGGGATCAAGGCCAATCTTATGCTGTTACTACAGTTGAAGCAGAATAGTTAATGTATTGGTGCTTTTGGACTCAAGGATTATATTCTGGTTATTAGAATAATGTGATATATATATATAAAGATTGTACTGCAGTACTTGTTGATTTCAGTAAGGTTTTAATATGATGAAGGTAATAATATTTTTAGTATGTGACAATAAGAGAAACATTACTTTGTTTGGGAAATCTGATAAATTGATTTTGGAATTAAGAGACCTTTTAGAGAAAGTCTGGATAGAGGTATTTTGGATAACTATAAAGGTTTGAGTGGATTAAGTTGATCTTTGGATAGCATTGTTTAAGGTTAGAAAAATTTATGAAGATTATTTTTGGAATATTATGATACTATAGTTTTAGGAAAAGGACAACCTGCAGGGTGGGACATAACCCGTCGCGTCGGACAAAGGTGCAGAAATCGAACCCACAACCATAGTGCGACAGACCTTTATTTCCCACCACTAGCCTACAGGAAGTCCCTGGTTATTACAAAATAATTTTACTAATCTAAATGGTATGTGTTAACATTTGGAACCTTATACAATTAGGATAAGTATAATATTTTTGAGTTCTATTATCTTTTTGAGTGAAAGATGAGTTGAAGGTTGAAACTCTAATTGTCAAGAATAAATATATATATACCTATCTCTTATTCAATGAATAAATTAATTCTTAAACTTTAGTAAAGGGATATTAAAACAAAAAAAAATGTGTTATCCTAATACCTTATGTCTTGTTGAACTGATGATATTTTAAATCAACATAGATTGAAGGCTTTGAGGCCCTCAATTTGACAGTTGATTGTAATTGATGACCTCAATCACTCCCTACAAATATTTACGTTTTTCCTCCAATTATATGTCTCTAATTTCCACCAATGTTCTCCTAATCGAGATCATAATTGGGTGGTGACTTTTTTATTTCCCTTTCCCTCTTATTAAGGCTAAATTTTATTAACCTTATTTTCGATGTGGGTTTTCCTCAAAGGTATTTTCTCTTTTCAACCTTTTATTTTCAAAGAAAATTTTCAAATTGCGAGGACGCAATTTATTGAAAGAGGGGAGAATGTAACACCCCGAGCTTCCACGATACGCTTCTCATTCAATAATGCAATAGCTTGCATTGTACGCAACTTCGAGCTCTAAAACACCGCGACTAATCAAAGTAGTCGTTATGAATAGTAATAACCACTTTTTAAAATTATAGAAATTTTATATTTCAAAATGGACTTCATTTTTGTATTCGTAATATCGAAATTATCCAAATTTGAATTTTTTGTAATTTTCTGAGAACTTCCAATTTTTTATGAATATTGAAAAATACTTAAAAACAACTTTTTTAAACAAAATAATTTATAATGATAAATTATAATATTTAGTGGTTTTAAAGTATAATTAGAATATATTTTTACCATTTTGTCCAATGGTGGTCATTAGAATTAATTTAACATTGAAATTGGACATAAACAATTGCCAATCTTTTGATATAAATTGTTTCTTAAAAACACGCTATTTGTTGTGACAGCGGGAATTAATTATAAAATTAATTAATGCAACTTATATGTTTGGAATTTTGTAAAATATACATCATTTTTGAATTTGGAATATCAATTATATCTTAGGGTGAAATTTTGGCATTGTTCTGAAAAACTTCAATTTTTTATGAATAGTGAAACCACTAAGTGGTAGTTAAATAACTGATTTTTCGTTTAAATGAAATATTACCAGTTCTGTGATTTGATTTTCAAAAATCCAACATACATGGTTGTCATTAAGAAGTAAAATTTGGTTCAATGATATTAAAATAATTTTTTAGTGAATAGTAACTTTTAAGTTCTTAATCGCGATTAGAGGTAATTAGTGCAGTTTAAGGTAAAAATAATGTTTTAATAATATGATATGAGCTTGAAACTTGTCCTACTCCTATTGTATGAGTCATGGAAGACCAAGAAAACTCATGGGTCAACTTGGGGACCCCATGGAGCCACTTTGGTTGGAAAATGACATTAATATATATTTATTTAATGTTAAAATTAAATTGACACAAACATGAGTTATTTAACTAAAACAGTTTTTAAGTGGGGTTACACAAGTCCAAATTTTGACTATAAATATTCATTATAAAGATAAAAAGATTTCCTACATCATAGTATTTTTTTTTTTATAATTTTTAGACATTAAATAAATTAAATTATTTATGACATCATTATGATGCAGCGATGACCTCATTATTTAACGATTTTAATAAAATGAAAAGATAATGTAAAATCCAAGGCTTACACTTGTCCAAAGACTATTGTATGGGTAGATTTATAACCCTTATCACTTTAACCACGAATTATATAAGTTTGGGACCTTTATAATCCGAAAATCACTGTGTAATAATGTAACATTTCAATCTTTCCAAAAGAGCCCCTCCTCTCCACTTATAAAAGGCCCCCACCTCTTCCACCTTATTCACACATTCAAGCCATTTGGCTCGGCCAACCTCTGCCCAAATACTCTCCCAACTTCCCCCTATTACTCCTAGAAGCCTCACTTTGGTCATAACTCATCCCAAGGAATCCTTTGGCTCAAATCAAAAAGAGTTACCCGATTTTGAGGTAATGTCTTCTCTAATGTTGTTTTGTTTTATTTTTCTTCTCAAACCCCCTAAACTCTTTTTATTCATTTCTTTTGTAAAAAAAAAAGTATCCTCAATATACTAGGATGTTGTTATAAGAAGTATTAGAGCTACACTTACACACACATACATCTAATGGTTAAAGAACATACGGTTTCTGTGGATGGCGAATTTCTGCCTCACGAAACGATGATTGTTCAACACTCATATAACACCTTCAAAGGTGGCCATTAAGATGTCACTATTTTTATATATGATATAAAATATGTTTATGTTTTACTTATTCTTCTGTATTTCTCATTTATGGCATACTTTATGATTTCCATTATGGGTAAAACGCGATAATTTCATTTTAGGAAGTGCGGACTACCGCCCCCTCAAAGTGATTTGAATCGTTAATGCCATATGTGGGATGTATAAAGGATGGAGTAAATGGTATTATACACTATATTATACTTTAATTATATTATAAATTTATATCATTATGATTTAATTCCATTAAATACGAAATAGAAATGAAAGTAGCGTTCATGCGTACGTACGGCTTATCGTCTCCATGAACGGTGCATTTCATTTCTTACCTCTAAATGTTACGTGACATTATGAATGAATGTTTATACTGTATATATATGATATATATGATATCTAAATCATGAATATAATTCTGGATATAATGGATATTTCACCACATGAACAACTTGTAATTATAAGAAGTTTATTTTTGACTCAAGTACCAAAGATCGACAAAACAACCGTTATTAACTTAAATAATTACATAATGTTCATATCATTGTAATAAGTGATATAATAAGGATAATGAAATTAAAAATGGTTCTTAATAAGGTATATATTAACTCTAGTTTATTATTTAGGAGGTTAAAGAACGGTTGAGTCAAGTCAGACACGAGGTAAGGGAACTTCTTAACCCAATTTCCATTCTTTGGGTTAATCTCCTACTTTCAAATTATGTCATGATATTATTATGTCCTATATTGTATTTTTACTTTATTCATGTGTACCTATAGTGAATACACATAATAGATCTATTTTATTTTAAAAATGATCTTTTAAGGACTTCGTCTCAATCTCCTTTCATTGAGGCATATTTGGTTTTATACACAACTTTCTTTTATACGGTGTATAAACCCCTTTGACTTTTACGTTTATTCAAAAGGAATATTTTTTATACGAAGCGTTTTACTAAAAGACAAAAAGGGAATGTTTTTCTTTCCGTACATATGCGGCGAAAATGACTTCTCCGCCGCCGTGACCATTATTTGAGTTTCGGCTTCCTCTACAAGCCATCATTTTTTTTAATGAAAAATAAATACAAATTTTTAACTTTCTTTTATTTTGGTATTGAAAATGGTTTTGAAAGCGTTTTTATTATATCAATGTGTTGTATTTATATCTTGTGATTGAAATGTGGAAATGTTATGTTTCCTTTATGCATGTTTTATGTGATATGATTATGTTATGGTTTATGATATGTTTAAACCTATTCATATGAGGAATGCATTGGACTTAATAAGTGACGGGTGGAGCCTGCTATAGCTCCTCGATGAATCGGCAGGTCTCATGAGACAAACTAGTGTCTTGGCACGAGGCCTTGACAAAATCTTATTTGTGGTCTTGGCACGAGGCCTTGACTATGTGGTTATGATAGTCCGGCATTATGCATTCTATCATTATGAAAGTGGTTATTGATATTGCATGTGATTATTCGACCAGTAGAATATCCATGTGAATAAGTAAATGGCATTATCTCATTTTACTTTTTCCATATTATGTTGAAGTTCATGTTTAAAAGGCTTTTGTTTTTGTTATACATTGCCTTAAATGTTAATGTTTATTTATGAAAGCTTCCGCAATATTGTTATCCTTACTGAGCATCTGAGCTCACCCCTTTCAATGTTTTAATATTTTCCAGGATGTGAAGAAGTATTTTATGAATGACCTGCAGGGATAGTCCGAAGAGGATATGAGTGTGGACTATGAAGAATTTGTTATTAGTTTTTCATTTTATGATGTAATGTAAGACTTGTGAATGTATCTAGTGTTTCCAAGGCTACTAAACTAATCGGTCTTTTGAGACTTGATCTTTTGTGATCATGCCAATGTTACGAAGTAATGCACCGACTCTGGGTAGCTGGGGTCGGGGCGTTACACCTATTTTTCTTTTGTTTTCATGTTTTCCCTTTTTCTCAACCAAATGAAATTTATTTAAATGTAAATGTATGTTTCATTTATATTGTTCTCCCAACCAACATTTTTAAATTTTTGAGCAATGGATAAACATGGAATGGTTTTTGGTGCCCTACTAGGATTTATTCTCATAGCCTATAAACATTAAATGGGCGAATACTTTTTTTGGATATGTTACAAGAAAGGCATTACATGGAGGAAATGGCTACTCTTACTAGGGGACCACATTCTAGAGATTGTAGTGACATGAAGGTGTATCAACCCTTGTGTCACAAATAAATTGGTGAAATAATTTTGGTTCATTTGGGGTTATCTATTGACGTACCCAAAAAAACTTGTACATAAACCCTTTTGTATTCCCATCACATATATCTTTTTACACTTGGATGTTAATTATTGTTTCTTCTCTTATTGTGGTTTATTATATATTCTCTTTTTATTCCATTTATATTATGTTGATGAGTTTATTGGTAAATTTATTTCAAAAGGAGTTCTCATTACACATGTACTAGTTCTAAGCCTCTAGGAATTGTGAATTCCCTTAAAGTATTTTAATGAGTGATCATGGGTGTATATTTGGGGAAAATGTCATTATGTTATATTATATTACGCCATTTTGTGTGCAAGAACCCGGTTTTTCACTCAGGAATGGATCCTTCAAACTTTTGTCTAAATATTTACTTTGGACCTAATATGTATGCCCAATGAGTTAGAAAAGGTCCCGAGGATGTTCATGGAATGTTCAGAGACTGAAAGCCGTCCTTTTGGGAAACTTTTCATGGACTCACAGTTGGCGCACAATTGGTGCATGGGATTCCTAACCACATAGATTGAAATTTATGGACATAACCACTTTCCATGATTTATGCACAGCCATGTGGCCTAACCATGCAATGTGACCTTCTACCCAGGTAAACATGTATGGTTTGTGAATATTTTTCCAAAATATGCAGAGAAACTGTTACTAGGCCTTTTTTCTAGGTAATTTTACAAATTTTCTTTTAATGGTCTATTAAGCCACACCATCTTCCCTAATTCAAGAACCTGTCTGATTAACCTATTTATCACTCAATGTGGGGATCTTGGAATATATAAGGTAGGAATCAAAATATATCCTTGATTCAATATTCGATCAAGCTTATGTTTATCATATTGGATGCGAAACGGTAAGCACTCGAGTCCTCTTGAGCTTCTCTCATACTCTCTTTCTCTCGACCGGGTTATCAGGGTATGAGTCTTTTTCTGTTTTTCTAAGATCTACTATGATCCGTGCCAAATCAATGGTCAATACTAGAGTAGTAGAATTGTAAAACCCTGGGGTGGGTGGTCTATAACTCATACCTAATGATCTTTGATTTTGGATTTGTCGTGTGGGACCCACTGATTTCATCAGGTGTCATTTATTGAATTTACATGTAAGGATTATAATCATTACAAAGGTATAGATATGCTCTTTTTATATATGTGATTAATTATTTTTCATTATGACCAAAACTAAATACATTCAATGTAGATGGTTATCTCATAATTTTAGTTTTGTTTTTTGACATGTTTTCACCACCGTTCGGGTGTGCCTTGGCTTGACCACTCTAAGGTTGTGATTTTCAATATTAAATGGCTTGTTTAAATTAATAATTTCATAATGGAAAGTAACATGTATGTGTACCACATGAACCACTTAAGTTAAGTGATTCAATTGATAATTAAATGTGAAATGGAAATTGGAAATTATATTGACTATATGAATTGACCGTATTAAATGTTAATGATTTATAGGTTTCATGTTCATAGAACCCCATAACACATTAATGGAAGGTAGCACATTGAACCAAAATTATTAAATAAGCCTTAAATGGATTAAATGAATGGTTTCTTTATAATTGGACCTACCACCATAATTAAATTCATAGAATGAACCAAATGGACTTATTGATTAATTATGACTTGTTTAAAAGGTTTCATGATACTTAAACTTATCACACTAATGAAAGGAAAGGCTCGAACCAATGGTTGCATGCACTTGACTTTATCACACTAATGAAAGGCAAGTCTTGAACCAGCGATTGCAAGCAACATAACCTTATCACACTAATGAAAGCCAATTCTTGAACCAAAATAAATATTACAAGACATTATAATCAAATAGGAATGTCCTAACTCGAGCACTCCATGGATTCTGATTGGATAATTCCATGAGAACTTGGGATCCCCATATTTATTCAAGGATACTGCTTGATTAGGTTAAATCCCACATAGATCTCGATTCGTCTCTATTATTTGATTCTTGGAATGACACTGTAGTATCATTTCATTATCATTGTAGGATGCCTTGGATACACTCCTTTGATCCAGTGTTGAAAATTAGGTGCCATGGTTAAATCCCATTGGGAACTATCTCAACTTAGCTTGATGTTTTCATGCATTATCACCTTGGACTCGGTTGGTGCCTTATTGTGGGATGCCTTGGACTATGATCCTTGGATTACTATCTTAACCAATGCCCGACTACTATTATTAATGAGTTGGTGACCCTTTAGATCTATGTCGCCTTGGTTATTACCTTGGTACTACACTATTAAAAATCATTATAGTTTGTATTGTTATAACTTGTATCATTCATCATTCTTAACATGTGACTTATTTATACACTGGTAATAATCAAATAATGATTTGTTTAAATGTTCAGACACCAGGCGACGATAGAAGCAGGTACTTGGGAATTTAGTTCCACTGTAATACTTTACATTACATATTCCTGCCTACACACTATTACATTTCTATTACATGGGCCAGATGTTATAGACACTTTTGGTGGTGAGACATTTAGATTTATCTAACACCCTCTCCGAGCACCATTTGGTTCCCAGAGTAGATTACCTGGTTGCAGGTTTTGATAAAGGGAAGGATACAACTTCAAACACTTGATTGCTTGCAATTTAGTATGGAGCTGGATAGAAGATGATCGAGCTAGAACTCAGGATGATTGGGATATTGTATTGATTCATTTATTCTATTGTGGAACATGTTATGCATGCTATCTGGAATCCATTTTTTCCAATTTTCTAGTGATATGAAATATCATCAGGTGTTGAATTCTAATCCATCTATTTTAATTATTGCTACAATTATATCTATTTTCTGTTGTGCCTTCTATTTACTTATATTGAATCAACTATTTTTTATATTTATTACATTCATCTGATGCGCTAAAATTTGGTAATGGGGACATGGTATCCATATAGACATACCCTAGGTTATCATTGCTAGTCATCAAACTCTGGTATTCTAGGAGATGTGCATCACTCCACGAGGCCCACTGGGCTCGGGGCACCCATTAAGTGGCATCCGGGTCTTGTACATCACAAATTAGTATCAAAGGTGTTTTATTTTATTTCTTTACTCTTTTTACATAATAGAGTGGATATTATGAATGCTCGGGACTTCATCATAAGCTATGATTGGGTGTCATGAACCCATGTTTGGGGTAAAGTCCATGTTATGAAAATTATAATTGTTGTTCTACTTTTTCCTATTGAAGTTGATAATATTTTACTATTGGGTGAGACACATGCTATTTGGTGTTGTTGATGATTACTTTGATTGAGGATTTTTTTTCATCCTTAGCCCGATGATAGGAGGTCAATTAGAATTGTTACATGCTTCATTATAGGAACCTAAAATTCACATGTCATGCACATTACCATGCCATATTGGTGAATTTCGCTAATTTTCATTTCTTGATATACCTATTATTGTTGAGTGATGCTATGATTCTTAAATTATGCTTGTATTACTCTTGGATGTTATTTCATGATTTCATGTCCCAATTCATGAGGTGTATGGGCCCTCATGGGTTGTTATGACTAATTTTACCAAGTCGATAAATTATGTAATAAATAAATGGGTGTCATTTTCATTGATAAGGTGTATGGGCACTTATTCAATGGGAATGACTATCTATTGTAATATGTAATATGAATGATAATATGAATTGGTTTTATATCCTTATCATTCCTTGTCATGTTTCGTAATGGTAAAGGTGTGAACCAGTAAATTAAATGTAATATTAAATGAATCTTAAACTTGAGCACATACTGATACCTGGACATCTAAGTGGGTAGTTTGGGTAGTTTTCCCTGGATAGTGAGTTTTCATGAGTTCAACTTCTTCTAGTGATGATATCATTAATTAATATTTTTATGTGGCGTGTGCTTGGAATTTGTTGACCAAAGATTCCATGATGTTCTTGTATAATATTCCAGGAGGGTACTGAAGACTATTCTCCTAAAATGGTGGGCATTAAGATTCCAGTCCTACCTCCAGTAGTTCCTCTTATGGTACTGCCTACTATACCAGATCTGTGAACTGATTTCCATGTTCATGATAGTTTTCTACATATGATGTAGTCCATGCATGGTGCACCATGGCTTTCACCTCCAATAGATGATCTGACTCTTGAGATTCAATTGCAGCATCATCCTACTTTTTCAAGGGATGGCGGTCTACAGGATGATAAGTCATGTTTATAATCCACCCTATCTATCATTGAGGATCTAGAGATGCCTCTAGAGTGAAGGTTCAAGCCTTCCACAGTCATGATTCGGGATTCATCCAAGCGTTTGTCGAATGTGATTACCCAAGATGGTCATTATCAGGGTATGTTATTGGATGACTTCTAGACTACCTTTTCTGATCAGTTCATTACTCATATGTTGAGAGAAGAAAAATCCACAGGTTTCATGCATCTCGGGTATTGTTCTATGTCAGTTATGGAGTATTTAGTGTGTTTCACGGAGTTGTAGTGATTCTCACCACTTCTAGTCAGTGATGAGCTTTCACATTCAAGATGCTTTGAGGATGGGATCTAGTACCCCATCTATATACTGGTCAATGTATTTCCCCTTCCTACTTTTTATGAGATAATCAATCAATATTTAAGACTAATTGCAACTGGACCGATGAAAATAGTAACATACATAGAGGTCCAGTGTCGCGTTAGGCTAGTAGTTGTTCTTGTGAACGGAATAATTCCCTCAAATTTTTTCATTAGAGTAGTGAAAGATATAGTATCCATTTTTATAACTCTAAAGCCCATAATTTATGTGGACGATGGGGAATTCAAAGTCACAATATGATAGAGACCCACTGGAGTGTTAGGATTTCTGTTGTATGAGGTATCTCCATAGTTTCTGCAATACCTATCCACCAATCCCAAGTTGAAAATGACCTACACCAGATCCACCTTTATGAGAGTGTTCTTTTGCTCCACGTCAAGAGGGGGGTTGGAATAACACCAGTATGTTTGGCCGAGAAGTAGGTCATGATCATGGTATCCAGACCCATAATCACCAGTATCACCAATAGAGAAGCTATGATCATGGTAGTCTATATGTTTCACAAGGAATGGGATCATGCCAGTTTCATGAACTACATCCAATACATGAGGATCAGGCTATGGGACCTTCTATAGTATGAGGTACTATTATAGTATCTCTTCTATAGTATATTCTTTATTTGATATGGGTCAATCGAACTCTGTTATCTATTTATGTGTTCTAGAACGTCTTTGAATGGATATACAATATCACTATTGTTTAATGACTCTAGATACACCGTCAGGGGTACAAACAGAGGGAATATGCCAGTTTAGGGATTTCCCCTTAAGGTAGGTAGGTACCCTTTCTTATAGAACCTCTTCATTTATGAGATGATAGACTTCAATATAATGCTTGGGATGGATTGGTCAGTTCAGTATCATGATTTTGTAGGCTGGTATAGCCATAATGAATCTTTTACATCATGAGAGGGCAGTAGTTATCAAAATAAGTGTTGATGGGATGTTCCAGCTACTAGAGTGGGACCAGAGAATCATGTTCTAGGTGTAGTGACCGTCCATATTGAAAACAGATTTATAGAGGATTAATGTTGGCCCCAATTTGATTTCTCTCTAGTAGTGGATAGTTTCATGAATGTATTTCTCGATGATTTTTATGGATTACCACTTTAGATAGAGGTATATTTTATAATTTTGATTTTATGGGGAAGATCCAATGTATATTCATCCATAAAATATGGAACCTATAGAGATTCAAGAGCTCTGGGGGAAGTTAGAGGATTTAAAGGACAAAGGTTTTGTACGACCCAGTACATCTTTTTGGGGTTCACACGTGTTTTTTTTCAAGAAAAAAGATGGAAACATACATCTATTTTTGGATTAAAGAATATTGAACCAGCTTACAATCAGGAACCGGTATCCACTACCTTGAATAGATGATCTCTTCGATGATCTCCAAGGAGCAATTTTCTTCTCTGAGATCAACCTGAGATCAGCTTATCATTAGGTTCGAGTCATACCATCCAACATACCTATAATATCTTTCCTTAACATGTATTATCTGTATGATTACCATGTTATGGCATTCAGTCTTACGAACACACTCACCATTTTCATGGTTATGATGAAAAGGGTTTTTTACCACTCTTTTTATTCTTTTGTCATGGTCTTTGTGGATGAAATCTTGGTGTATTATCACACTCGTAGTGAATATTCCAAACATCCTGAGATCATTCTGAGTAAACTGAGATAGAATCAAATTTACACCAATCTTGCCAGGTTCCAGTTCTGGATCGACAAGGTTCACTTCTTTGTTCATGTAATATCAGAATGAAGAATATTTGTTGACCCAGAAAAGTTGAGTTCTATCATTTCCTATGAGAATCACAAGAACATGTATGATATACAGAGTTTCTTGTGGATGGATTAATATTGCAAGAATTTCATTAAATCCATTTCACATATTTATTCACCTCTTATTAGCCTTAAAAATAATGGTTTGAAGTTCACCTGGTAATATGCATGTGATAAATCCTTTATGGTGATAAAGGGGAGTCTTGTTTCATCACCAAGTTTAATTCTTCCCATGATGGGTATAGGTTATACTGTCCTCTGTGATGCATCAATAATTGTCCTAGTAGTAGTATTGATAAAGGAAGACAGATTCGTTCCATAAGGATCTTGACAGTTGAGGCCTGATGAGATAAATTACCCAATGCATGGCCTTGTTCTAGAAGAATTTGTACATCCCATATGTTTCTAGAGACAATATTTTTTTTTTGGGAAATTTATGGGGTACATGGACCACAAGTGCCTCATATACATCTTTTTACTATGTGAAATGAACCTTAGATAGTAGATATGGGTCGAATATCTACAATACTGTGATTTTGATCGTTACAATACATCATGGAAGGTCAATGTAATAGTAGACGCTTTTAGTTGGGAAACTAAAACACAGGTCGTATGGGAAGCTAGCGATGAATAAAAATTGATGGACCTCTTTTCTGAGCTTCATATGGAGTTTCATGATAATAATGATCAATATTATCTCTCATCCTTTGTAGTTACCTCTTACCTCCTTGAGAAGGTGAAGAGTATAAAATTTTCTAATCCTGAAGGTTTGGTTCTCCATGAGATTATATCAAGAGATAACCTACCTCTGGATTGATCAATAAATAGAGATGATATCCATCATATTCATGGTCGTGTCTACGTACCTAAAGATAGTATAGAGGATTTGATGAAAGAGTCCCATTCCATTCAGTTGTATGTTCATTTAGACATCTTGAAGATGTATCGAGATATGTGAAACCATTATTGGTGGCCTAGTATGAAATGTCAGATCACAAGCTTTATCATTAGGTGTTCCACTTATCATCAGGTGAAGGCGGAGAACCAAAGATATTTAGGCTTGTTATAGCTTCTTCTAGACCCATAATGGAAATGGGATGATGTTGTTATGTATTTCTTAGTTGGCATACCTAGATTGTTGAGGGATAGCGATGCTATGTGGGTATTCATTTACCAACTAACAAAATCATCCCACTTCATTCATATTTAGGAAACTTTCTTAGTTAATTAGCTAGTAAGAATGAATGTTTGTGTGATCATATGATTACACAGGGTCTCTCTTACCACCGTCTCAGATCAAGATTCTCATTTCATGTCTTGGTTCTGGTAGGATTTTAAAAGGCTATGGGTAAAAAGGTTCCTCTTAGCACAACCTTTCACCCTCATATTGATGGACAATCATAACGAACAATACACGTTCTATAGGATATGATCCAAGCATATGTCCTTGATTTTGAAGGTTCATGGGAGAAACATATCCCTCTTATCGAGTTCTCCTATAATGACTTCATTCGGGATAAAATTCACATATATCCTTTTGAGTTTATATATGGAAGGTTGTGTTGTCCACCCTTATATTGTCTATAGGTAGGTGAGGCATCCCTACTATGACCTTATCTCATTTAGGAGAGTTTAGAAAAGGTTTAGCTGATTAGAAATCATATGATGACTACTCAATGTAAATAAAAATATTATGCTGATCTTCATGGATGAACTCTAGTTTTTGTGGATGGGTATCATTTCCATCAGGTATCACCCAGTATAGGGAAAATATTGTTACAAAATTAGGGAAAGTTGTCTCCTCATTATGTAGGGAATTTTCAAATTATAGAGAGAGTCAGTCTGGTAGCCTATTAGTTGTTATCACCTAAGAGGAACCTTGAAATTAAATACATCCTTCATGTTTCACAACATCTACAACATTATGCTGATATTTCACACACTTTTTATCCTAAG